>SKCR01042191.1:0-58357 GCA_019454045.1 Zanthoxylum bungeanum
TAATAACCCAAATTTTTAGTAAGGGTATTATCATATTTTCCCCTAAAAGTCTTTTGTCAAATTTTGAAATTTTGACTTTATGGGTCAATTGATAAAATTTCATTAGTTTTCTTCAATTTTTATTTGACCCGAAGGTCAGAGACTTGATTGAAATTTTCAGTTTTTATAAAAGATTTCTTTTTTTCTCTCTCCACAAAACGTTCAGCTTCTTCTTCTCATTTTCTTTCTTTTTCGTCTTCTTCTATGCGAGAGAGAGAGCTTCAATCCGGCCATGGGTGGCAATTTTCTAACAAGTGAGCTATGGGTAAAGATAGAGCAAGTCACAAGGAGTAGTTTGTGGTATATGTGGAGCCCCGTTGTGGCGCACATCTTGGATATTATTTAGCCTGTTATGGCATTTGTTGTGGCATTTGCTTGTGTGGAGCCTCATTTTGGCCTACCTTATGGAACCCAGTTGACCTGTTACGAAAACTATTATGCGGCCTTGAGTGTCGCTATTTGGACGGTGATGACGCGTCCCTAGGTAAAAGTCTCGTACCTGCGCTTGATTTGTTTATTATTGCCCCGTTGTGGCATTTGATCATTAGGAGCCCTTCGTGGCATATGATCATATTTTTTATATGGCCCCATTTTAGCACATTGATTATTCACTACTCTTATTTGAGGTGACTGGTTATGTGGCCCCATATGGCACATTGTTTATTTACAGCTCCAGTGTTGGGAGTCTGGTTACGCGGCCATGTGTGACATTTCACTCACACATTTTTATTTACATGATTAATGTTGTCGAGGATGTATATTTTATTTATATGGATAAAATGTATAAACTATAGTTATTTCTTAACTCGCATCATCGATACTATTTTATTGGACATATATATATATATTTATATACTCTACTAACCATGCAGGGTTTTGGTAAAACTAATTAAGTTGAGTACATTAATCCATACTTAGCACATGGTTTCGCTTACCCCTCAATTTAACATTGCAGATTAGACCTTGGAGCTTTGGAGTGAGGGTACATGCTGGGTTTTGAAGCTTCGGAGAATGAGGAGCGGGTTTGACTCCTCGAGAGTGTTCAGATCTTGTTTCAGTAGTTTTCTTCGTTTCAGTGATGCTAATGCATTCGTGGAGGTAATTCACTTGTATTTGATATTATCATATTATTTAGTTGTTTATGTGATGCATTGCATAGTCGAACCATTATTTGAATTTTAATTATCTTTTTCATGACAGGTGTTCACATTTAAACAGTTGGAATGTTTTGGATATTTTTCATATGATTTTATATTTTCTTTTGTTTTAAAATCCATGGGGCATATTTTGAAATTTTATATTTTGATCCCTTTTGATCAAGTCATGTTTTGACTTTTTTATGACCGTTTTCTACTGAATTTTTGACTAGTTGACTGGTCTTGTCATAATTTTGCTTTATTTATTTATCTTATTATCATTGGCCCCAGTTTTGGGTCATGACAGTATTCAATTGATTGTATTCATGTTCTCAATCTTTTAAGACCTGCACAACTGTATCTTGGATATTCTGCATTTTCTATGAAAAGGTACTACTTCTTAAGTTGGGACATCATGTAATTGTTTACATTTGAATTAAGTTATCTATGACTTTCTTCTTGTTTCTTTCTCTTGATATACCTCTAGCAGTTTCCCAATAGTTCATTACTATATATTGTACTAGTATATGTATCTTTATTTCCTCTAGAAATGAAGAGTGCTCAACATAGGCAGCATTTAACTAGAAACTTATATCTTATGATTGTCATTGCATTCGACTTTCGCATTTTGTACTTATTGTTCTCAAGTTGTTGTTTGAAAAAGAAATTGAAATCAAAGTTTTTATATTGTACTTATTATTCTCCGGTCCTATGTCTCATCATCTTAAATGCTCCATTTTATCACTTGTCTACATGAATGTTTTTCTTCCCTTCATGATCTTATTGATGAGCGGTTAATATATCATATTTACCGCTCTCAAGTCTTGCATTTTGTGAGTTAATTCGAGCTTTTTGAGTGGTTTGATGAGTTTTTTTTTTGTGTTTTTATAGATTGAGATATAATGGGAGGAGCATGGATGTCAATCATCGACTAAAAGATGTGTTTTGGGGCATGAAATGCAGTAGAAGCCCTATTGGCGTGACTATCGAAATCCATTGTTACACCAACGAAGCTGAAAAATTAAAATGCTCTATTCCTCCCATTAGCGCGCCAATGGTATGTCATTGGCGCGCCAATGCTAACGACGTAATTGAAGTACTTGATGCCTCATATTGGCGCGCCAATGGGTCATTTTCCTGATTTTATTAGAACTTGAATTTCTTAAGTATGAAAGCTCCTTACAACTCATATTTAAGCACAAGTCCAGTTATAAACCTAGGAACCATACTTTTGAAGGCTCAAAGAGAATTTTGAGAGAAAGACAAAACACATCAAGCAAGCACAAGCACAGAGGCTCAACATTATGATGCGAAAGACTGGTGATCTTAATAGAGTTTTTCCTTTCTATTTTCTTCCATGATGTTTGGTTTATTTTTCATTATTTGTTCAAAGTTCTCTAGTATGTACTGTAACTAAACTCTTAATCTAGAGTTGTGATGAAACCCAATACTCTAATTCTATAAAATTGATTTTCTTCTAACTAATGTGATTTATTGGCTTGTTTATTGAATTTTATGCTCAATGTTGCTTATTTCTTGATCACCAATAAGATTGATGTGGTAAACTTAATTGAATTTGAAATAGGAATTTTAAGTTTGGCCTTAGGTTCAATAACGCACGATCTTATTTAAGAGATTTCCTTACAGGAAAGAAATATACATGTAGAACAAGCACAATTGGAACTTGATCTTTAATGGATTTGGTTTAAGTTAGTTAACATAGACATATAGTTAATTGGTTTATTCGAAATATTTGCACATGACCATCAAACGAGGCTTGTGGATATTTTCGTGTTCCAAGTTAATAAGTTAATTTATTATACAAGCATCAGAATATCAATTCATCTTTCGAATAGTACTGGGTGGATTCACAACTCTAGATGTTTTTCTCTTATTGGTTGCAACTTATCGCTTTTAATTTTCTCCTCTTAGTTTTAATTTAAGTTTTTTTTAAAATCTCAATTAAATCTCGTTTAGATAATCGTATGTAAGTAGTCTTAATAATTAGTATAATGGATGATAAGTCCTTGTGGGTTCGATATCTGACTCATGAGTTACTACATTATTTGAGCGATATGTGTGCTTCCGTAACGTGTGAAAATCACAATCACTTATCAAATTTGTGCATAGTTTTTGGAATATGAAAAGCTTAAGCAGCTAACCGGGGAGATTCAACTTCATGCTTCACTCAGCCTACAAGTGCTAGAAAAGAGGTAGAATTCAATTATTTTATTGAATTTTCTTTATGCTTTATGATGGGACCGCGTAAAAAGGTTTGTCAATTTGAAAGGTTCCTATACGCTGAATGAAGAGGATTTCAAAAACCTATAGAGCGGAAGGAGGATAGTGTATATATCTAGGCTCATGTATGTTATCCTGGTTCAAGTTCTGGGTACATTGACTATATTCTTTTTGGAAATGTTGAAAGCTCTGCCGTCAAATCATACTATACAGGCTTAAACGGAGTAGGTAAAATCTCTGGATGCCCAGACTCTTACAAGCAATGCACCTCCTGAACTCGAACCCAGGACTCGACAATCAAGTCATAGACCATTTTCCACCAAATCACGCCCCCTAGAGGTACATTGACTATATTTAAATGTTTTAGAAGAGGAAAAATATTTATAAAACCTATGAGGCACATTGGAGTTGACTCTTCTTTTTTCTTTCTTCAATGAAGAAATGTTGCGGAGATGTTTGCATTATATTTGGCATCGTGGGATATTTTATTCAGTCTTATGCTAGCTTATGGTTTTATCCATTCTGTAAGTATGTCATGCATGTGTATTATAAGTTCATTTTTCTGCACTTCTAATAAGACAGTTTTTTATCATGGTGCGACCATCAATTTCTTATTTCTTTGAATTTTCTAATATGATGGTTTGTCTGTGTTATTTTTGGCTTATGTTTCTTATTTGTTGGAGCATCAGCCATTATATTCAATTCTATAACTTGTTTCTCTGCTATTATAGGTCTGTGCATTTCTTTGTTGTGATGCCTTTATCATGGAAATATTTCTGAAGGTATAAGGCTTAAGTTCTCCTCACTGACTCTAGTTTGACCAAGATTGCTTTGACTTTGTTGATGGTGTATTTCGACAAGTACATTGAACAGTGCGACCAGGGGCAGAAATGGAATTTCCCTTTTTCCGAAAGGGACGGGTGTTCAGAAAATATTAGCCACTCCTCGACCCGGCAGAGAGTCCGGACACAATCTCTCGGATTTAGCCGACCAGAGTATGTGATTTGATACAGTTTGCCTGGATGTCCATCCTGGTTTACTTATGCCACGATATATGATATGGTTGGGAACAAAGAAAAAGTCTCTACAATGAAAAGAAAAGAAAAATAGACCGTCTATAACCGATAAGCGTGAAGCTACCCATGGGCGAGCATTAGGACCACCATGAGGAGAAATGCTACCTTAAAGGGTAAGTGTGTCAAAGAAAGAAAAAGAAAGAAAAGAGAAAAAAGAAAAAAGAAAGTTCAAAATGAAAAGAAATAGACAAGAGAAAAAAGAAGAAGATCATATCATGTTGAGTATGACGAAGTAATCACAGAGTGTGATCAATACATCTAGGTTGGTTAGACCCACCGATCCAATTCTCCGAGATAAAATCATCGAGTTGGCTTACTTAAGGATTAAGCTGCGAAAGAGCCTTGGCACACACACACTAGGAGTCTAGTTCAGATAACTCATTCAGACGAGCGGATCTAAGTGTATTAAGTAATTTGAAGGTTCTCTGGTTTCGACGCGAAGCATCCGTTGAGGACGAAAATATGTTTAACTATCAGGATTATCTCGTGAGAGGCAGTACAGTATGTTGGAATGAACCACCACATCAGCATCAGCATCAGTTTTGGGGATGAATCCTATGGTCGAGGCCCACATCAGTATCAGCTTGGGGATGAGTTTTAGGGTGGAGGCCTACATCAGCATCAGTTTGGGGCGAGGCCCATATCAGTATCGGTTTGAGGGCGAGGCCCACATAAGTATCAGTCTGGGGGCGGGGCCCGCATCAGTATCAGTCTGGGGGCGAGGCCTACATCAGCATCAGTTTTGGGGATGAGTCCTAGGGTCGAGGCCCACATCAGTATCAGTTTGGGGATGAGTCCCAGGGTCGAGGCCCACATCAGCATTAGTTTGGGGCGAGGCCCACATTAGTATTAGTTTGAGGGCGATGCCCACATAAGTATCAGTCTAGGGGCGAGGCCCGCATCAGTATCAGTTTGAGGGCGAGGCCCACATCAGCATCAGGTTGAGGCGAGGCCCACATCAGTATCAGTTTGAGGGCGAGGCCCATATCAGTATCAGTTTGGGGGCGAGGCCCACATCAGCACTCCGGATATGGAGACACACATCATCAGCACTCTGGGTATGGAGACACACATCATCAGCACTCTGGGTATGGAGAGACACATCATCAGCACTCTGGGTATGGAGACACACATCATCGGCACTCTGGGTATGGAGAGACACATCATCAGCACTCCGGGTATGGAGACACACATCATCAGAACTCTGGGTATGGAGACACACATCATCAGCACTCCGGGTATGGAGACACACATCATCAACACTCCGGGTATGGAGACACACATCATCAGCACTCCTGTTATGGAGACACACATCATCAGCACTCCGGGTATGGAGACACACATCATCAGCACTCCGAATATAGAGACACACATCATCAGAACTCCGGGTATGGAGAAACACATAATCAGCACTCCGGGTATGGAGACACACATCATCAGCACTCCGGGTATGGAGACACACATCATCAGCACTCCGGGTATGCAGACACACATCATCAGTACTCCGGGTATGGAGATACACATCATCAGCACTTCGAGTATGGAGACACATCAACATCAGTATCAGTTTTGCCTGGTATGGCACTCCGGGTATAGAGACACATCAACATCAGTATCAGTTTTGCAGGGTATGGCACTCCGGGTATGGAGACACATCAACATCAGTATCAGTTTTGGGGATGCGTCCTAGGGTCGAGGCCCACATCGGCACCAGTATCAGTTTAGGATGAGTCCCAGGGCTGAGACCCATATCAGCATCATCATTAGTTTTGGGATCAGTACACGATCTACTTTGACCTAGTGCAAGAAGTGAAGAACAGAAAGCTAAGCCAAGAACTGGGGGCGACCAGTCTACCACCCCACGAATAAGGGATGTACCGAGAACTTGAGCCGTGAGACAGAAGATGACTGAACAATCACCAGAAAAGAACCAGCAGGAGGAAACTGTAAGTAGACCCAGTGGCGACCAAAGACAGTTATAGGCGAAGAACACCGAGAGAACTGGCATGAGACCTAACCCAATGAAATAGGAAATACATCCATGCATACATGCATACACGTCACATACACGCATTGTCTTGTTTTTTTTCGCAGGTTTTAAATAAAGGGAAAAAAATAGCAAATACGAGCAAGCCGGGAATGGCAACACACACCATCAACAGTTCGGGAACAAAGCCCACAATCAACAGTTCGGGAACAAAGCCCAGGGAATAAAGCCCACAATCAACAGTTCGGGAACAAAGCCCACAACCAATTCAGTTCGGGAATAAAGCCCACAGTCAACACAAATCGGGAACAAGACCCACAATTCAGGGAACAAGACCCTCAACTCAAATCGAGAACAAGACCCACGGGAAAAGACCCACAATTCAGGGAATAAGACCCTCAACACAAATCAGAAACAAGACCCACAGGAACAAGATCCACAACTTAACTCAAATCAGGAACAAGACCCACAGGAACAAGACCCACAATTCAGGGAATAAGACCCTCAACTCAAATCGGGAACAAGACCCACAATTCAGGGAAAAAGACCCTCAACTCAAATCGGGAACAAGACCCACATGAACAAGACCTACAAATCGGGAACAAGACCCTCAACTCAAATCGGGAACAAGACCCTTATCTCAACTCAGTAACGGTTCGGGAATGGACCACCTCACAGATGGTTCAGGAACAAAGCCTAGAGGTCGACAGCACCTTGCCATCACATTCAGTTCAGTTCGGTAGTGATTTCTAGAGATCACAGCATCTTATACGGATGAACCTTGGGGTCGAAACACCTCACCACCAGATCAACTCAGTTCAAAGCAACAGGGAAATCAAGCAGCAGCTGGCGAGCCAGGTAAGTAAAAAAGCATGCATAACTTTGATAGGATTGACACTGTCACACACTGCACAAGTCCAATCAAAGTGGGGGCAACTGTAGACACTGTATTTTTGCATGAAGCCCAATGATGAGCCTCGTATGAAGGCACTACCCGATAAGTCGCGGAAGTCGCGGGAAACGGACGTCAGAAGGGAAAATTCAAAAATCAATAATCAATACCTTGCCAGATTTCATTCGTTTGCTTAGTCTCGGGATCTGCTCGATTGGTCTCTGTTTTAACTGTTAGACTCGGCCCAAAAAAAAAACCCCCGCACCCATCCAAAGCCCATTTCGCCCAAGCCCAATCCAAAAATAATTAAAACATTTAAAACACATGTCATAAATTAAATTAAATCAAAACAAATCACATTCCTAAATTAAATAAATCCCCTTCCTAATTTAAATAAATCACATGCCTAAATTAAATAAATCAAATCAAATCACCTTCCTAAATTAAACAAATCTCATTCCTAAACTAAAGAGATCATTTCCTTATAACAAACTAAATAGATATTCCTCATAATTACACAATCTCCATTTCCTACCCATACAAGGAAAACTCTAACCCACTCTTATAAAAAGACAAACAAACCAAACCCTTCACCCTAGAGCTCACTTCCCACTCCCCACGATTCTCTCTCTTCTCTCTATACGGCTCCTCTCCCTCTTCTTTGATCTCTCTCTCAAAACCTAATATCCCCTCTCTTCTCGCCACTCTTGGCCATAACAAAGAAAATAACCTTAATCTCTCACTTGATCTCTCTCGGCCTCTCTCTTCCATCAGGTCGACTCTCTAACCTCACATTCACTCGGTAGACAACAAAAAACCCTCATCTCTCTACCACTGACACCTTCCTCTCTTTCAGAAAAACAATGAAAGACCCCTAATCATCCCAGCAGCGCACACCAGTCCCCCACTCCTCACTGACAAGCCAACAAAACCTAAACTAGCAGCAGCTTACTCACAAAAACCCTAAGCCATTCACGGCCTCTTCCCCACTCATGCAACACACCTCTGCCACCTAACCCTAGGGAGACACACGGCCATTCACGAAACAGCCCTCTGATCTCTCTCTATCCCTTCATTCGAAAACAACACAAAAACAACAAACAAAAACCTTTAGCGCCTCACAACTCTTGCCCTTCACGTGAACCATCGAACCTTCTTCTCAGCAGCCTATCAATCCTTCAAAAAACTCTCCTCACCCTTCATTCTCTCCACGCATGCCCTTAACTATAACACAAATTAGCCCCTCCATGAGAAAAACCGACCCTACTGCCCCTTTTACGTGCACAGCCCCTCAATGAGCAAACCGACCCTACCGCCCCTTTCACGTGAACCACACTCAGCTCTCTCATCACAATGACACAAGCAATGAAACCCTAAAGACAAACCCTCTCATTCTCTTTCTCATCTCATGCACACACTGACTAAAAACCCTAAACAGCCACACACTAGCAAGCCGAACAGTTCCTGAAACACCCTTGAAACCGAGATAAAAAATAGCCTCAAACAACATCCCACCACCGATCAATGACTACCTCATAACCGAACAACAAACTGACCCAAAACAGTGAACAAATCACCCCAAAACAATCCATAAAACTGCAATCCAAAACAGTGAACAAACAGAGAAAGTAGCAGCCCAAAACAGTGAAGCAACGAAGGAAAATATTGAACCAGTGAACCGGAAGAGTTGCGGAGCATTAACCATTCCGACGGCCGCGTAACGCACTTCCAAGAGGCGACTTAAAAGGTAAGACCTGAGGGCACCCTTTTATTTATTCTCGTTCATATTCTATTTATTAAGTATTTCTTCGCATGCGTATTATTGGAATTATTGGATCATGTATGATATTGTTATGGCCATTGGATAAATGATTTAGTGCTATCTCTCGTGGTATATCGGATGGAAACCCGGACGTATATTCCATAGCCGAATTCGAATGGATGGTAGTGCGGTCTGGATTCGGGATACAATTCCACGTACCGCTTGAGAAACGCACATATGTCGTTTCATCTAATCTTGTGTTTATTCGTTGCTTATTAGAAATAGTAATTTATTTTCATACATGATTTAGTTATTTATTTCGTATTAGGCACTTAGCGATATCTCTTCTATGTTTATGTTTGGACTATTGTTTATTTATATCGTTGTGTTTATCAATTTGATGTGTGTTTGCCGTTATTCCTACTTATTTTTTATGCATGCAAACTTAGATATAGGATTTACTTTTATGGATGCGAATCTAGATATAGGTTATTCTTGAGAATGTATGTTGCGTAGACTTGGTTAGATTATTGCACGAATCCTTTCATTACAAGTGGCATAAGTAAGGGACCATTCCGAACCCAACGGTTTGAGGTCTTCCCTTGCGAGGGGTGAGTGCGGCCTTAAATCATTTCCCAGTTCACACTGGGTGGCGACTCCATTTTATTTCTCCGGTTTAGTCCCATGTGGGCTACTCCGTACTCCCGACCGGGCCGCGAGCCTGGAACAGCGTCGCCGATTTTTGTGTCCTACACATATTCTTTACTAACTTCCCTACCAAACTCCGAGATCCAAACAAATGCCCTACCAAACTATGGGATTGATGAGCGGTTACTATATATATATATATATATATATATATATATATATTGTTGGGGCAGTTGTGGAACCCTAGGGTCAGATCGATGCCCCGCGCAGCGGAAGAGGGACTAACCCGTTGATATCAAGCATGGGTGTATTTTTTCAAATTAATAAAATACAATATTTTATTTTTCAAGTGTTTAAGGAAAACCAGAAATAAATCTGGATCCGGAAAAATCCATTCGAGATAAAAATTAGATATAATACAAACTCCTCAGGTCTAGGCACGCTGATGGCAGCAGTATATTGCTTGCGCAACATGCTGCCTAGCAACATGCACGCATGCTGCTGGGTAGCATGCCTGTGGCGCTGCAGCGCCACTTTTGGCTAATTTGGTCGAGAGCAACACACACAATCCTTTTTTTTTAATTTTATTTTATAAAAATAAAAACTCTTAAAACACTTTAAAAATCAGCCAAAACAATTTTAATTTCTAAACCAAACACAACACGTATTATAAAATAAACATATATAAATTCTAAATATATATATGCATTTTCTTTGAATCAAATTACAACCCAAAATAAAATCCCAATAAGAAATGTCTCATGAACAATTATAGGTCACCCAAAGGTGGTCAAGTGATTCCAGAATGGTAGTCATAGCTCTAAGCTTTAATTTAGAGTTCCAAACTCTTATTTATTCTTCCATGTCCAACATGAACATCTTTGACCTTATACACAAGCATGTTGTGTTTATACTTCTAAAGTATCCTAACAAAATTGAGTAGCCTTATTTCAACATTAAGCTATGTTATCATGCATCTAATACACAAATGAACATAGCTTAGGAGAAGATCAAATATTACCTAGTAAGCTTGATACAAGATCCAATCTACCTCTTCTTTTTTTAAATAGTTGGAGAACCTCCAAGGTGTGCAAGCTTGAATCCAAGATCCAATATTATTTACAATGCTACCAAGCTTCACTTCAAGATCCAATCTTGATTTCTCATAGATGAAATGTTTTAGAGACCTCGCAAGCTTCTCTAAACACTTCTCTAACTAAGGCTAATCTCTCAAGAATAACTTGTGTATAGCTTACTCAAGCTTTTGCTTATACTTATACTTATTCTTTTTATTATAATTAAAATCTTCCTAAAGCTTGATATTTATAGAAAAACTTAGGTAATTTTTAATTAATAAAAGTTGTAATCAACTTTTAAGTGGGCTTAAACTAATTTGTCCAAATATGTATAATTAGGTGTGACTAATCTCCATTTTCTCCCACTTTGATTTAATCCAATTAAATCAAGCCAAGGATTAGGAAATGGATTAGTTAAAAGTTTTCCACTTTGATTTAATCCAATTAAATCAATCCAAAACCATCTATTATTACATACTTACAATTACCATAATATCCTCAAATGGTAGAGATAATTATGATTTTACAATTAAGTCATTGAGTAATTATTTAATTAATCCAATTAGGTCAAAGTAAATAATCAATATTATCCAATAACACTTGATTATCATAGTTGATAATTATAATATCGAATATTATCTTTTATCAAAATTAATCAGCTACCCAAGTGCTCAACTAGTACATTTCATATTGAGATTCTCTAAGTTCAAACTCGTCTGTCATATAAGCCTAGCTAATATGTACGTAATTCGGCCACCTCCGAATTCACGAAGAACACGAACGACCTTTCTGAACTATACAAGTCGAGGTCATCACATATGTTTAACAATCCCTCTGTCGTAGGCTATTCGAGTTGTGCTTAGGAAACATAGAATGCACCCTTCAAGTTTCCAAGATGCACATCTCATGTAGACATGTCCACGATTCGTCAAGGTTTCTGATGTACATGGCATCAAAGTGTGGAGGATCTCACACAAAATTAATGCTATCTTATAGTCAAAGGATCACATATGCTACTCGACTCGAGGAGATTCCTATTGACGGTGGTGTGTACTTCCAACTATTATGAATCACCTATGAGTCATTCAGTATTCGGTCCAACCAATACTCACATGTCTATATGAGCTTCCAAAGCTCATGGTACATCGGGTTAAACCATTGGAACTCCAATTCCAATATATGACATGTGCTAGTCTTCTAGGTTAGAGGAATTCGACCGTATTCCAAAACCAACGACTAAGAATGTATACAAATACTTTAAGAATAGTTTATAATAGTAATACTTAACTCAATGTCGGACCACCTAGTGTAGAGTATTACTACATGACTATTCTAAGGTCGATGTCATTCTTAGCATATTTATACATCAATCTAATATGCGAAATGACAATACCATTAATATGATTTGAAATGAAAATGTAGTTATTTTATTAATAAATAATAAAATATAATGTACTATACATTATCCGAATTGGCGCTCCAAACACCAACTCCAACAAACTCCCACTTGCTTAGTGCCAATCTGGATGGTACCATAGTCTCATCTCCTATATATATTTATCCAATAAATTAGGAGGTTAGGCCTTAGTAAGCAGATCTACTATGTTGTCAAGTCCTTGAACCTTCAAGACCACTATGTCTTTTCGTTCAATAATATCTCTAATCACGTGATATTTCATATCCACGTGTTTAGACTTGGAATGCACCTTCAGCTCCTTAACCTGTGCAATGGCTAAATTATTATCATATTACAATAGGATCGAATCTTAGACACAATGCCAAGTTTTGTGATAATATTTCTAATCTATACAGCTTCTTTAGCAGCTTCTAAAACCGCTATAAATTCCACCTTAGTGGTGGAATCAGCTGTTGAGTCTTACTATGAACATCGCTAACAAACTGCACTAAAATTAAGGACAAATATATCCGGATGTAGACTATCTATCATCTTGATTTCTCTGGAAGTCGGAGACTTATATAACCCTTAACTTGTAGCTCATATCCTCCAAAAATCAGAAACTTATCCTTAGTAACCTTGGAAATATTTCATGATATGTTTCATGGCTGTCCAATGATCATTACCTGGATCAGATTGATATCGGCCAGTCACAATGACGCCAAAACTGATGTTAGGTCTCGTACATAACAAACATAATGCTTCCTAGAAGCATATAACAAGTTACAAGTTCTAACTCTCTGCGCCAATTTCTTTTGAAAGATGTATGTCTTATTAGAAAGATACATTTACTGCCTAGCAGACCTTTCTAAAAATTTATCTATGTACATCAATTGCGACAACTCTATAAGCTTCCTAACTCTATCCCAGTAGAGCCTTATACCTAGTATATAGGAAGCTTCACCCATATCTTTCATGAAGAAGTTCTTACAAAGGTAGGCTTTCACATTTTGCATTAATTTTATATCATTTCCAATGATATAAAATAAAGAATGCTATTATGCTCCCACTCACTTATTTATAAACACACGGTTCTTCCTCGTTCTTGATGATTCCAGATAATCTAATTATCTCATCAAAACGACGGTTTCAGTTTCGGGATGCCTGTTTAAGTCCATAAATAGACTTCTAGAACTTACAAACCTAGTTTGAAGTCTCACTAGATACGAAAACCATCTGGTTGTTCCATATAGATATCCTCATAGATTAATCCATTTAGGAAAGCGGTTCTCATATCCATCTGCCATATCTCATGATATGCAGCAAAGGCATAAAAGAATCCTAATGGATTTTAACATGGCTACAGGTGAAAAAGTTTCCTCATAGTCAATCCTAGGACATTGAGTGTAACTTTTGGCTACCAGTCGGGCTTAAAGGTTTCCAAATTTCCATCGGACCTTCGCTTCCTTTTGTAATGGAGTATGTTGATACGGAATGCCACACCACGTAATCTACCTTGACCTAGTGCAAGCAGTAGAGAGCAGAAACCTAAACCAGGTCTGGGGGTGACCAGTCTACCACCTCGCGAATAAGGGACATAACGGGATCTTGAGCCATGAGACCAAAGAAAACTGAGCAATCACCAGAGTAGAATTGGCAGGAGGAAACTATAAGCAGACCCAGAGGGTGACCAAAGACTTTTATATGCAAAAGGCACCAAAGAGCACAGGGAAGGCCTAACCCATCGGAATAAGAAATACATCCATGCATACATGCATACACATCATATACATGCAATTTGCGTTTTTGTGTTCGCAGGTTTCGAAGAAAAAAAAAAGAAAAGCGGCAAAGACGAGCAAGTCAATAACGGTTCAAAAATGAGCCATTTCTCATCAAGTAACGGTTCAAAAATGAGCCATCTCTCATCAAGTAACGGTTCAAAAATGAGCCATTGATGAGTGGTAAATCTATCACTATTTCCCACTCATTTAACCTAATATTTTGTATAGTTTCTTGAGTCTTGTGAATATTTTGATGTGTTTTGTGTTATTTTGTAGATAAATAAAGTTTCAAGACATTCTGGAGGTGATTTGGAGCAAAACTGTGAAAATTTCTCAGCGTCGCGACGCCTAACGAGCGCCGAGTCCTTGCTAACGTGCGCCTGGTCCACGTGTCAGAATCTGAAAAGTTGACTTTGCTAACGTGCGTCGTGCCACGTGTCACCATCACAGAAGATCTGCTAACGTGCGCCTGCCATGTGTCATCATCCTATGGTGCCGACAATCATCATCTACGCTAAAATCCACCTGCCACGTGTCAAAATCTTAGCGGATCACACTAAAATGCGCCTGGACACGTGTCACCATCACATGTTGCCGACATCAAAAAGTCAACTGCCGACATAACAATGCCACATGTCACGATCTCACGAAGCCAAGCAACACGTGTCGCAGATCAACGCGCGTCGTGACGCTGGAACTAAAATTTGCCTATAATTCGGCTCTTCGTCATTTCATTTGGTGTGTTTTCCTTGGGAGTTTTTCCCTGTTTTTAAAGGATTGCATCTAGTTTTTGTAAAAATAAATAATATTTAATTTATGTATTTTAATTTTCAGTAATTATAATAGTTCTTCTTCTTCTTCTCTTTTCTTTTATGTTTTGTAGTTAAATTTCTGCTGGGGTAAAGGTAAAGCTTTTTACTTTTATAATTTATATTAATCTCCCTTAGTTATAATATATAAATTATTTAAAACCTGACTTAATAAAGGATATCGCCTGGTTGGTCGGTTGATATTTAATTATTAATTTGACTTAATCAGGATACCGCCTATATGGCTGGTTGGTAAATATCACACATATTTATATATTATAATAAGGGAGATTTCTAAATTATAAATAGTAAAGGTAGATTAATCTCACTTTAATTATAATATGGAAATGGTAATATGAATTAAAAGTTGATTCCGCCTTAATGGCTGGTTTTAATTATGTAACATAATGTGACACCGCCTATATGGCTGGTCTTTAAGTGACACATAAATTACCGCCTATATGGCTGGTTTATGGATAAATAATAACACCGCCTTTATGGCTGGTTCAACTTAATTAGATAATATTGGCAATTTCCATATTATAATAATTTTAGATTTCTAAAAATGGATCCTCTATCCCCAGCAGTTTATTTTATTTTAGGGAAGTGATGAAACACAATATCCACACACTTTATAATTGATTTTCTTTATTATGGGTAATTCTTTAGTTTGTTTTTTGAGTCTTAAGCTTAATGCTTCTTGTTGTCTGATCACCAATAAGATTGATGTGGTAAACTTAAAATGAACTAGACATAGGGATTTTAGGTTTCAGCCTTAGATTCAATAGCTCACGATCTTCCTTGAGGATAGATAACCCTTTAATAGATTTCCTTACAGGATATGAATATACCTGTCGGGCGGGGGTAGCCATAATTGGAACTTGGTTTTAATGAATCCAGGTAATTTGGTTGACATAGGAATATGGTTCAATTGGGTTATATTGGGTATTTGCGTCTGACCATCGGAAGAGGCTTTTGCATATCATCGTGTTCCAGGTTAACAAATTAATTTATTACACATAAATAAGAGAGTCAAATCATCTTTTTAATAATATTGTGTGGAGTCACGACCCTAAATCTTTGAATCTTTTCTATTATTTTCCTTAGTATTTTCTTTTGAGTCTGTTTTTATTTTATTCTGCAAAACCACATTCAAACAATCAAAAGCAATCATTCTCTTCTCCCTATAATTAGATACTTGTAAATAAATAGTATCAATAATTAATAACAACATTAGGAATTAAGTCCTCGTGGGATCAATATTTTTATACTACTTGAACGATACATACGCTTGTGTTATACGTGTGTGTTTACGCCGGTCAAGTTTTTGGCGCTGTTGCCGGGGACTTATTTTTCTTGAGTTGTTAATTTTGAAGTTATCCAATTTACTTGTATCTAATTTTCTTTATTTTTATCTGTAATTTTTATTTCTTTTTTTTTTTTTTCAGGTGATTGAAAAATGGAACATTATTGGGAGATTGAAAGATTTCGAGCTTTACTAGAAGAAGATACACCCCAAATCTGGGAGCAACAATCCAGTTTTCTGAGGCCTGTTGTCCAGCCTAATAACTATCACTGGATGTCAGAATCAAGCAATACTACATTTTCTCATCAGAATGAAATAGGGAGATGTGTAATTTGTGATGGTAACCACCCGAGCGATCAATGTATATACCTTTCAGAGTGGCAGAATTATTGGAATCATTCAAGGTACGAGGAACCATCATATTTTCCATCTTATCCACCATCTACCTACAATCTTCATCAACAATCAGAACCATCAGAGGAAGATCAGTTGATTCACATGCTCAAAGATTGGTTCGAAGAACGGGAAGCTCAATTTGATGCACAAATTCAGAGTCAAGCGGCGTCTATACAAAGAATGACAGATCAAGTTAGACAATTAACAGAGAACCTGAATCACATATCTCACGGAGCAGATTCAAATACTACTGAAGAAGCCTTTCAATATCCTGAGATTCATCATGAAATCATAACAGAGGACGAGGCTGAGCAGTATCAAGAATCTGAGGTATCAGTTCAGGAGCCTGAACCAACAAGGTCTCAATTTGATTTTTATTATTCTGACTCTGACGAGGACAAAAAAGCTGAGCTGTTTGTACAAATTGCACCAACAACGGAGGATCAAACTTTCAACCCTCATAATGAAGATCTTGGAGCATGCTTTGCAACGATTTTTGAAGAAGATCTTCCTGAACCATCCATTCCAGTCATATCAGAGGATGAATACCTAAAATCTGACATTTCTTTTCATCCTCAGGTTGACAATTTTGAAGCATGTATTTCACAGATGATAGATGAAGAGCTGAATATAGAAATTTTCAAATTCATTTGTGAAGAAAATGTGGAACAAGAAACATAGCAAATAGAGGAGCAACTGTCAGACCAAATTGAAAATCCAGAGCATTCAGGAGAAACATCGTTGTATTGGGGAGTACAATTCAAAGAAATCACCCAGAAGCTTGACAGAATGGAACTTCCATTCCAAGTCAAGAACCATACGAGACCTCCTGATTTTCTTTCTTTCTTTTCAGGAACCACTGGAGCAACAAAGATTAAAAAGGTGGCACAAGCACTAAATAGGACAAAATTCTTTTTACCACTTTACCGTTGGAAGAGACCCTTCAAAAGCAACGCTCATGGGATTGTCTTTAATCAGACATCCAAAACGACGCTGAAACCTCCTTGACAGATAGATTCCAGTCACGTCTGGCTGAAGATGAAAAATTTAGCGCTAGCAGGGAGGCAACCCATGCAATTTGTTGTAATTTTTGTTTTCATATTTTGTGTATACATGTTGTAGAGTTTTTAATTTTTTGTGTTATTTTTTGTAGGGAAAAGCACAAACGGAGCATTTTAAGACATAAGGAATGGTGTTTGGCAATCAAAAAAAAAGAGCTAATTCATTTGTGATGGCTGAGTAAAAAATGAATTCTTAAGACGCATCCTAATGAATTTATACTAAGCGAGTGGCGTATTGCATACACAATTCCGTTGCCTTAATTATTGCTTTGATATGCTTTTCTGTTGTAATTATCTTTATTTTCGTAGACAGGATCCAGACTTTTTGACCTTTCATGATTTCTTTTGTTGTTTTGCAAACAAACGTCATCTGGAAGATACTAGTGCTATTATTACTCACCCTTTTCAGGTACTATAAATTCAGCCCGTCATTGCACTTTTGAAGGCATCCAAAGTTGAGAAAGAAATATATAAAATGGAAGCCACTTCGAGAAGACGAGTTGAAAACATCTGTGTGTTTTGCGGTAGTAGTGTTGGTACTAAGCCACAATACGTAGAGGCAGCACAGGAATTGGGTCGAGTCTTAGCTGCAAGGAATATGCATTTAATATATGGCGGAGGCAATCTTGGACTTATGGGGATCGTTTCAAAGGCTGTACAGGAAGGAGGCAGTCACGTTTTGGGAATCATCCCAAAACCCTTGGCAAAGCAAATCTTATTGAACCATCAAACAGAGAGAAACTTATTGTGCCAGGTATGTCTGAACGATTGGTAGAAATGATTAACCGTGCTGATGCTTTTATCGCTTTGCCAGGTGGCTTGGGCACATTGGAGGAAATTTTTATATTGCTATCTTGGGCAAACCTAAACATACACCAGAAACCGCTTGGACTGCTTAACGTTGATGGATTTTATGATTTTCTTTGTGTGTTTCTTGATGATGCTCGGAGAAATGGGTTCGTGTCAAAACCTATGAAAGAACTCCTTTATACTGCCAGAACTGCTCCGGATCTAATAGACCAACTCTTAGCCTATGAACCACAAATTGACACTGTCCTTTCAAAGATAAATTGGTCCGAGGACGATCATGGTAAGAGGCATCGTGTTAATCTGGATCTTAACCCTTAACTTTTCGTGTAAGAATTTCAGCTAACCAGGTACTATCTTCTAAAATCTTCTTCTATTTTTTAAGACTTTGGGGACAATGTCTCATTTAGGTTTGGGGGAGGAAATTAGTTGATTAATACCTTGTTTTTAGTTTGTGTGTTGTTTTTATTTTTAGTCCAAAATTTTTCGAAAAAATACAAAAAAAATTGAAAAATTTTCAAAAATTACAAAACAATTTTGTGTTTTTGTGTTTTTATTTTGACTAAAAATGTGAAATTGGTAAGAGATAGCTGAGTAAGGAGTTTCCACTCCTGAGACGTATCTCAAACTTATTTCGAAACAAGTTAATTTTTGTTTATTTCCTTTTAAATTATTTAATTTGTAAATTCTCCATAATACTGACTAAAATGGATCTTCATATGCTCAGTTGGCAGGTATTATCAACATACATAGAAACATACGGACATGAGCTAAAATTGAAAAGTTTGTAATATCCAGTGCTCTAGTTCATTTGGAGGAAGCATCTCAAAAAACAATGGAGTAAAAAAAAAATACGTCTGAGATCCGAGTTATTAAGTCTGTAAGGGTGTTTTAACACCTAGTGCCCTAAAACCAACTGGTTTGGGAGTCACTGGCCCAAAGCTCGATACATGGATCAAAGATGCTGCAAAAATATATATATCTGAAGTCTGAGTAATTAAGTCTGTAGGGGTGTCTTAACACCTGGTGCCCTAAAGCCAACTGGTTTGGGAGTCACCGACCTAAAGCTCGCTACATAGACGGAAGATATTGTATATAAATAAAAAATAGAGAAAAATCAAAGAAAAAATCAGAAAAATCCGAAAAATTATTCCATTGCTGTAAAAAGGTGTGAAATCTGATAGAACTTTAGGACAAAAATATTACTCTCTTATCAACTGCACTTATGACTATTATGGGCAAAAATGAGTTGATTAATATTTTGTTGGCTGTGTATATGGAGAATGGTAAAAATAATCGGAGAATTTACTTATTCAGTAATTTAGAATGAAACAAAACAACTAGTAACTTGGATTAGAAGTTTCATCTGATTAGTCACTAACTTCTTTATTTTATTTTCGCTTGTCCTTTTGCTTTTGTGTGCATTAGTTTCACTACCTTTTTACTTTTGTAAAATTTTTGAGGGTATCATTGTTGTAAACCGCCACGAGACTACAACTCGTCCACTAGGGACACCTAGAGGTTTAAAGGCTTGTTGCATATGCTAAATGCAACCGTGATCCCTACGAAAATGGCTTAGTTAAATTTTATTATGTTATTTTATTTTATGTTTTGCTCGAGGACTAGCAAAATGTTAGGTTTGGGGGTGTGATGAGTGGTAAATCTATCACTATTTCCCACTCATTTAATCTAATATTTTGTATAGTTTCTTGAGTCTTGTGAATATTTTGATGTGTTTTGTGTTATTTTGTAGATAAATAAAGTTTCAGGACATTCTGTAGGTGATTTGGAGCAAAACTGTGAAAATTGGCAAAAAGGGCAAAATGGTAATTTCTCACCGTCGCGACGCCCAAAACCTTGGCGTCGCGACGCCTAACGTGCGCCAAGTCCTTGCTAACGTGCGCCTGGTCCACGTGTCAGAATCTGAAAAGTTGACTTTGCTAACGTGCGTCGTGCCACGTGTCACAATCACAGAAGATCTGTTAACGTGCACCTGCCACGTGTCATCATCCTACGGTGCCGACAATCATCATCTACGCCAAAATGCACCTGCCACATGTCAAAATCTCAGCGGATCACACTAAAATGCACCTGGACACGTGTCGCCATCACATGTTGCCGACATCAAAAAGTCAACTGCCGACATAACAGTGCCACATGTCACGATCTCACGAAGCCAAGCAACACGTGTCGCAGATCAACGCGCGTCGCGACACTGGAACCAAAATTTGCCTATAAATTCAGCTTTTCGTCATTTCATTTGGTGTGCTTTCCTTGGGAGTTTTTCCCTGTTTTTAAAAGATTGCATCTAGTTTTTGTAAAAATAAATAATATTTAATTTATGTATTTTAATTTTCAGTAATTATAATAGTTCTTCTTCTTCTTCTCTTTTCTTTTATGTTTTGTAGTTAAATTTCTGCTGGGGTAAAGGTAAAGCTTTTTACTTTTATAATTTAGATTAATCTCCCTTAGTTATAATATATAAATTATTTAAAACCTGACTTAATAAAGGATACCGCCTGGTTGGTCGGTTGGTATTTAATTATTAATTTGACTTAATCAGGATACCGCCTATATGGCTGGTTGGTAAATATCACACATATTTATATATTATAATAAGGGAGATTTCTAAATTATAAATAGTAAAGGTAGATTAATCTCACTTTAATTATAATATGGAAATAGTAACATGAATTAAAAGTTGATTCCGCCTTAATGGCTGGTTTTAATTATGTAACATAATGTGACACCGCCTATATGGCTGGTCTTTAGGTGACAGATAAATTACCGCCTATATGGCTGGTTTATGGATAAATAATAACACCGCCTTTATGGCTGGTTCAACTTAATTAGATAAAATTGGCAATTTCCATATTATAATAATTTGAGATTTCTAAATGTCGATCCTCTATCCCCAGCAGTTTATTTTATTTTAGGGAAGTGATGAAACACAATATCCACACACTTTATAATTGATTTTCTTTATTATGGGTAATTCTTTAGTTTGTTTATTGAGTCTTAAGGTTAATGCTTCTTGTTGTCTGATCACCAATAAGATTGATGTGGTAAACTTAAAATGAACTAGACAAAGGGATTTTAGGTTTCAGCCTTAGATTCAATAGCTCACGATCTTCTTTGAGGATAGATAACCCTTTAATAGATTTCCTTACAGGATATGAATATACCTGTCGGGCGGGGGTAGCCATAATTGGAACTTGGTTTTAATGAATCCAGGTAATTTGGTTGACATAGGAATATGGTTCAATTGGGTTATATTGGGTATTTGCGTCTGACCATCGGAAGAGGCTTTTGCATATCATCGTGTTCCAGGTTAACAAATTAATTTATTACACATAAATAAGAGAGTCAAATCATCTTTTTAATAATATTGTGTGGAGTCACGACCCTACATCTTTGAATCTTTTCTATTATTTTCCTTTGTATTTTCTTTTGAGTCTGTTTTTATTTTATTCTGCAAAACCACATTCAAACAATCAAAAGCAATCATTCTCTTCTCCCTATAATTAGATACCTATAAATAAATAGTATCAATAATTAATAACAACAGTAGGAATTAAGTCCTCGTGGGATCGATATTTTTATAATACTTGAACGATACGTACGCTTGCGTTATACGTGTGTGTTTACGCCGGTCAGCCATCTCTCATCAAGTAACGGTTCAAAAATGAGCCATACCTCAGCAAGTAACGGTTCAGAAATGGACCATCTCTCAACAAGTAACGGTTCGGAAATGGACCATCTCTCAACAAGTAACGGTTCGGAAATAGACCATCTCTCAATAAGTAACGGTTCGGAAATGAACCATCTCTCAATAAGTAACGGTTTGGAAATGAACCACCTATCAAGTAATGGTTCGGAAATGGACCACCATCTATCATCAGTAACGGTTCGGAAATGGACCACAATCTCAAATCAGTAACGGTTCGGAAATGAACCACCTCACATCAGTAACGGTTCGGAAATGAACCATCTCTCAACAAGTAACGGTTCAGAGATGAACCACATATCAAGTAACGGTTTGGAAATGAACCATCACCTCACATCAGTAACGATTCGGAAATGAACCATTATCTTACATCAACTCAGTTCAAAGCATCTCATAACAACAGGTAAGTACGACAGCCGACAAACCATGTAAGTAAAAATGCATGCATAACGTTGAGAAGATTGTCACTGTCACACACTGCACAAGTCCCATCAAAGTGGGGGCGACTGTAGACACCTGCATTTTTGCATAAAGCCCAATGATGAGCCTCGTATGGAGGCACTACCCGATAAGTTGCGGAAGTCGCGGGAAACGGACGTCGGAAGGGAAAAATTTAAAAATAAATACATCAATAAATTTAACTCGCTGATTGGCCTCAGGATCGCTCGGTTAACCTCTGTTTTAAAATTTTAGCCTCGGCCCAAAACCCTCGCAACCCAAAGCCCATTTATCCAAACCACACGCCCAAGGCCCACCAAAGCCCAATCCAAAAATATTAAAACATTTAAAACACGTCACAAATTAAATTAAATCAAATCAAATCAAATCCAATCTAAATAAATCACCTACCAATTTAAAGATATTCCCCCACCAAAAATACACAAGATCACTTCCTTAAATAATTTAATTAAATATATCCCCATAATTGTGATTTGCTTCCTTTTAAAATCCCATGCACAAAACAAATAAACCCTAACACACTATTATAAAAGGAGCCATGCCCCAACCCTATTCCTCCCATTTTTTCATATTTTTGATTCACGGCAAACATACAATAATAAACCCTAATCGGCCTCTCCTTCTCTCCCCTCTCTCTCCCTCTCCTCTTCTTCATCTCATTCACGACACAAACACAAAGAAACCATAATCCCTCCCTCTCTCTCTTCTCTCTACATTCACCTCGGGCTCCCCTAAGACTCTCACTCTCTCGACCATTCAAAAGAAAACCTTAAGCACTGTCGGCTCTTCTCTCCTCTCCCTTGGCCCCTCATCAACTCACGAATTCTCTCTCTTGCTCATCATTCTCTCTGATTCAACAAACACACGCACCAGCCCTTTAACCTTACACTCCACACGGCTTCACACAAAATCAACAGACACTCGGCAATCCAACAAAGCCAACTGACACTCACGAAAACAATTGAACAAACACAAAGAAACCATAATCCCTATATCTCAATCCCTTCTCTCGGCAGTCCCCACCAAGACACTCACCCTCAATCTCTCAAACATGCACACTCACAGCAACCCCTTAACCGACCCAACTCACAGGCCACACACTCAGCCACTTTGTCTCGTACATGGTCCTCTACTCTCTCATCTGCCCATGATTCACACGTCAAAGCCACGTTAAACCGAAAGTACACAACCCTTCTCAAACAAGCAAAATAATGAACAACAAATAAACCTAAACTGACCAAAAATGCCCTTCACAAACAAATAAAACAGTGAGCCAATAATCATCCCATCACTGACTAAAATGACCCTTCAACCCGTGAGAAAATAAGCAACCCACACGAACCAGTCAGCTGAAATACAAACACACAAACGACCCCAAAACAGCCCCTAAATCGAGACAAAATCAACCCCAAAACAATTCCTAAAATAGTCCAAAAACGGCGATCGAAACAGCAGAAAAAATGGCAGAAAACAGTGAAGAAAACAGCAGAAATGGCAGTCCAAAACACCAGAAAACCAGAAAAGTTACGGAACACTAACCTTTCCGGCGACGACGTAATGCACTCCCAGGGAGCAACTTAAAAGGTAAGACCTGAGGGCACCATTTTTTATATTTTATTTTGTTATCCCGGACACGACATGTTTGGTTGGATGCGGAATACGTCCAACCGGGCATGCGAAGTCCTATATTAAAAAATGGCCAAACCATTGGTCACATCTCTCTTTTATTATTCCGCCATTTATTTTCAGTCATTTATCTTCCTTTAATATTTCGCACTTATCTTACTATTTACCGCTTCTGTTATTTATTGTTGTTTCATCACATGCATTATCATATTTCATGCATACATTGAGTTGATGATTGCGTGCTATCACTCGCGGTATATCGGATGGAAACCCATACGTAAATTCCATAGCCGAATCCGAATGGACGGTAGGGTGATCTGTACTTAGGATACAACTCCACGTACCGCTTGAGAGACTTTCAAGCACATGTTTCATTTTGTGATTTAAATCTATGTTTATTGTTCTGTCATTCATTTTCTATGCATTGTTTCTTTATTTATGTATTGTTAATCTAATGCGCATGGGCTAACTAGGGTGGATTAAAGGTCCTCTATTCGAGGGAAATGCCTAAAAGCTACCTTTACCACGATATTTTGCCCTGCCGGACGAAGTACACTCGATTGAATGTGAAATGTGTTCAATCGGGCATACAAGATCCCATATTATTTATTTATTTATTCATGTATTGTTACTTGATGCGCATGGGTTAATTACGTTGGTTTAAAGGTCCTCCATTTGAGGGAAATGCCAAAAGGCTACCTTTACTACAATATTTTGTCGCGTCTTTTATTATGTCATTTACCCTTTGTATATCATTGCTTTATTTACGCATGCATTGCATTCTAGTGATCATGGGCTAACTAGGGTGGATTAAAGGTTCTCTATTCGAGGGAAATGCCTAAAGGCTACCTTTACCATGATGTTTTGTCGCGTCGGACGAGGTACACTCGATTGAATGTGAAATATGTTCAATCGGGCATACAAGGTCCCATATTATTTATTTGTTTATTCATGCATTGATAATTTAATGCGCATGGGCTAACTAGGGTGGATTAAAGGTATTCTATTTCGAGGGGAATGCCTAAAGGCTACATTTATCACGATGTTTTGCCGCGTCGGACGAAGTGCACTCGATTGAACGTGAAATGTGTTCAATCAGGCATACGAGGTCCTATATTATGTATTTGTTTATTCACGTATGGGTTTGCGTCGTTTCAGATACCATTTTGGTAATCTCGTTCGAACGTGTTTCCGAACGCTACACGAACGTATGTATTCTGCCTCAGTCCATTTGAACGCATTTACGAACGCTACTCGAACGCGCATGCATTCTGCTTTACCATGCATCAGGTCTCATCCCGTTCGAACGCGTTTACGAACGCTATACGAATGCGAACATTATGTTTACCGTTCGAACGCGTTTCCGAACGCTACACGAACTTCCATACAGTGAACATATTTCTTTTCGTCCCATTTCATGCATGTTTGCTTTTTTTTTTTAGTCATTTCTTTTATATTACATATTTAATCATATCATTTCATTATTGACACTTTTACTGTTATCATTTATTTATATTCCGGCATTTATCTACTTAATGTGTTCATGAGATTGTGTGCTTGCCTTTATTTCACTTACTTCTATGCATGCAAACTTAGATATAGGTTATATGCAAACTTAGATATAGGTTATTCTTGCGTGTGTATGTTGCGTAGACTTGGTTATATTATTGGATGAATCCATTCATTACAAGTGACATAAGTAAAGGACCATTCCGAACCCAATGGTTTGAGGTCTTCCCTTGCGAGCGGTGAGTGCGGCCTTAAATCATTTCCCAGTTCACACTAGGTGGCGACTCCATTTTATTTCTCTGGTTTAGTTCCCCGCGGGCTACTCCGTACTCCCGACCGGGCCACGAGCTTGGGACATCGTCGCTGATTTCTGTGTCCTACAGTCTGGTGACTCCACTGGGGATAGAGAATCAGCCCCGAAATAATGTCTTGTAATGTTTGTGATTTGTGTTTTAGTTAACCTTGTCTATAGTTGATTTAACATAAGGTAATATTGGAGTTAGATAATGATTTGGTGTCTTCCTTCACTCACTACCTTTTTATAGCCAAAAGGAAAAGCTGTGAAGACATCTAGATAATCATCTAAAGTGATGGACTAATTTGGATGATCTGTTGTTTATTCCTGTCACAAAGGCGATAAAAGCCTAAGAGGCCAGGGTATTTAAGAGAGTTCGCTCCACCCTCCCTCTGGGGAATCTTCAATAAGAAATCCATTTGACAGTCATTCATGTATCATCACTCATTGGCACATACCTTAGCGTATAAAAAGGGTGCGCTCATTTGGTCGTCCGAACCCTTGAGTGGGGAGACCTTGGTGGGTTTCTATTAAGTCCCAATGACCATTTTAAAGCAATGAAACAAATGAATACAACAATGAAATATGGCGGAAACATACTCACATTGAACGACTTTGCGATGCGAAGAACAACGAAACTTTTTATTTCCTTTGATGCTCCTTAAAGTCTCGGTAGTGGGCATTCTTGTTGTCCTCAAATTCGGCCATGGTCCTCCATTGAAGTCTTCAAGCTCCAAGCTTCCAAAATGGATTCCAAGCTCAGGAAATTACTGCCCTATCACCTTAGGATAACTCTATGTGTGCTAGCACTCAAGAAACTTGCCACAAATTTCCTTATCTTCTCCATTGGTTTCGGTCAAACCAGAAAAACAGAAGAGGAAATGTCGTGTGAGAGAGAGGGAGTTTTTGGCTCCAAACCGTAAAGGTTGCAAGAGAGAGAGATGGAAAATGTGTAAATTGTTTTATTAATTTCCAAAATCAATTAACATATACCATTTTTCAATTTCCTAAAAGTCAAAGGTACAAGCCTTTTAACTTTCAAACCACCTCCATCAAGTCACATCACTCATGAATAGTGACTGGTGTCAATCACTCAAAGTGAAAGACATCTATCACTTGAATGATGTGCGATGTGACGCTAGATGCGACTAGCGATTTGACGCTTGATGTGACTTATGTGCCGCACTCGAATTCGAAATGCGAATACGCTCGCAAACACTCTCGGGCTCGGATTCGCTAATTCCGAATTAATGAATTTTCATTGCGTCGTAATTAAATCTAATTTAATTAAATAATCATGCATAGCATAATTACAATTCACGTCGCTAACGAATTAATTCCAAAATTAATTCGTTCGCCCGAATTAAAATCCGATTTTAATTCCGCGTCGAAATCCAATTTCGTTTAATATATCAAATTTATTAATTTATTGATTAATTCCAAATTAACCGTTCTCTCTCTTTAATTAATATTTTATCCCAGATAAAATATATCTGTAATTAATCCCAAATTAATTTTCTCTCTCATCTAATTAATCTCAGATTAATGAAGTGCGAGTCATACATCATCGGTGAATCTTCGGGAAGCGACCCATGAGATCCCTGGATATGTTGGCAGTAAATACGGTCGTCGGACTATCCGAACACGTAAGTACCTAGTAGTACATTTGTACCGATTTACAAGACAAGGTTGGCTTCTAGCAAAGCGCCATGCCTACCCAATTCTCCAGAAACATGCTTACATGAATAAGCGATCTATATCAGGCGTAGTATACATAGTATTGCGTATTTCGATCCAGTATCGGATGGTCACGTGGTAGGCCTGGGGCTGGAATTGTGTCTGCCTCGTACGAAGCACATATCGGATGTCTGGTAACTAGTCTCTATAATCGGATATACATGACCTAGTCATAATATCCCGATAGCTGCAGCATATAAGAGAACAAGTTATGTATCCTACGTGATCATCATCTCCACTATAAATGAAGTGATACTTCTGTCTTGACATCACACCCAATACACTACGATTCTCAATATACCCAGAAGAGGCGTACACAGAACCGGTTAAAGCCCTTGTCGACTAAAACCAAAGCATATTGATTGTCGCAAGTATTAGCGGTGCAAGTCTCAGGTTAAGACCAAATACACCTACCCTGAATTCGGACTTCCATAAACACATAGTTATACTACCAATGGAATTCTGAAGGGGTCTATCCAGAACGAAGCTGTTTCCCATACCATAGGTAAAACACAACCTCCTATTACACTTGCATGAGTATCCTATACCCAAATATATGAGAACTATGCCATTGTGCCCTCAAAATGTGCACAAGTGTAATACTAGTCTTTTACGCATTATCGATGTCCAATCTCGATAATACTCTGACTAGGGATATTTAATGATTTATCCTTTGTGGATTGATACTGTCTCATATCATTCTCAATCCAGGAACTAATCATATGGACCTCCTATCATTTATACATCTAGGTGATCTAATCACAAATGATAAGAGTGCAATCTCCTTTGTCACATAGTTAATTTGTACAACAACACCATGATCTATACAAATAGTGACACTATGGTTCATAATTATCCAACAATCTCCCACTTAGCCTATAGCCAGTCACTCGAGTGTCTTACACCTGAACTATGTATTGTTCGCTCAAACTGCTGAGGAAAGGCTTTCGTCAGCGGATTTGCATGATTATCATCTGATGCGATTTATTCGATCATCACATCACCACGATGTATGATCCGAACGAATCAGATGAATATCTAAGTATGTTTCTGGATCGTTGATGAGACCATTAATTCTTTAGCCTGTGCTAAAGCCTAGCTCAGCTGCTAACAGAACTATATCTAATCTAATTAGATTATTATCGACCCAGAAGGCTTCTATTGCCGCCTCAGCTGCAGCAATAACCCGCATTTGTTGTTTATTCGGTAACAAGTATCTTGCTTGGAATATTTCCAGCTCACTGTTCCGTTATTCAAACTTTATAGTACCGTTTGCGACTTATAGTTGTTTAATCGGTTAGGAAACTTGCAGTAGTGATCAGTCACTTCAAGTTCTCCTTCTCCATAGTATAAGACAGCATCCTTAGATCTCTAAGATACTAAAGGATGTTCTTTACATCAATCCAGTGACTATCACTTGGATTGGCCTGTTTGTGACTCCATATGCTCAAAGCGTATGAGACATCAGGTAACATACATTTTTCAATGTACGAATTCTCGGAGAGTTTTTCCGAAAGCCAAGCTTTCACCGATCGTTATTATGGGAATATCATTTCCAAGAAATGACATATTATCATTATTTATAGGACATTTGTTGTCAGTACACTCCCACTAACCCTCTTATATACACAAGAATCATTTACGTTTTGAATTAAATCATAAACTATTATGATTACATGAAAACAATAATTCTAAGAACCTAATGCTTGCTTCAATCCAAACATGGATCGAATAACCTGAAAACCTTGTTTGCTAGTTATGGTACGACAAAATCCTGACAGGACGTTGTAAACATCCTCCTAAAGGTTTCCGTTTAAGGAAAGCGATTTTCCCGTTCAGCTGTCATATTTTATAAATGAAACATGCAGCATTAGCAAGCATTATCCAAATGGATTTACCGTGACAACAGGTAAAAGGTTGAATCATAATCAACATAATATTGATAACGATACATTTCTGCTACAAGCCCAGCTTTGTACGTTGGTATGTTGCCATCCATGTATGTCTTCCTTGAAGACTTATAAAGTACCAATAGGCACAATGTCTTGCGGTACATCAACTAGTATCCAAACTTGTTGATATACATGGGATCCATTTCGGATGTCATGGCACTTTGCCATAATAGGGAGTCGATACCTTGTATCACTTCCTCATACGTAGTCAGTTGGTATACCTCAAAAGATTGACATCTTTACGAGGTGAGATCAGAAACCCATACCTAGGTTGTTTTCTGACTCTCTCCGACTTACGTGGTTCTTGTGTATTGGAAGATTATTGGTATAGTAGCATCCTAGATGAACTATTTATGTTCCATTAGGAATGGGTGCCTGGAATAGTATTACTCCGATTTTCATCGAGTTTTACTATCCTCCAACTTACCACTGCATTTAGGTATTCCTCTCAGGAAAATCGCATGGTGAGCAACAATTAAATTATTTTCTTGTGAGTTGTATAAGTATTATACTTTGGTATCCCTAGGATAACCTACAATTGGCACTTATCCAATTTGGGTTTTAGTTTGGTATCATCCAAACATATGCCTAGCATCCCAAATAATCAGGATTGAGAAACCTAGTTTTTTTCCTGTTCATATCTAATATGAATTTTGTCAAACAAATTATTATGGAACCTTATTCTAAATAAGTTCTGCATTGTTTATGCTTATCCGTTGAAGGAAATGGTAGCTCAGAGTGACTCACGATTAACCTTATCATGTCCAACAAGATTCGGTTACTCTGGTTCGGACACACCGTCATGATGACGTGTTCCGGGAGGAGTCCTCTTTGAAAGAATATTTTACTCTTTCAATTATATTAGAAACTTATTGCCTAAGTATTTTCCATTACGGTCTTACCGTTACAGTTTAATACTTTAGCCGGTCTGTTTGTCTACTTCGTGTCGAAATTTTAAAAGTTTCCGATTTGTGTTTCAAAAGAAACACATAACCATAACGTGATGCCACATCCGTAAAGGTCACGAAATATTCATATCCACATCTAGCCTAGCTAGATATGGGCCCACTTGCTTCACTATGAACTAGGGCTAACAGATCGGTGACATTTTCACTTTTACCAAGTAAATAGTGTTTTAGGCACATTGCCCAATAAACTAGATTCGTTGACTTTATTTGAATGGAATCAAATCAGTCCTAGTACCCACTCTTCAAAAGTGTGGATATACGAGTCTTGTTTAATTGTGTCCCAGACAACAATGCCACAATATGTTTCTTCGGATCATATCAGTTTGAGCTATTTTTTTGTCATGTTATGTTTATGAGATTTATTTATATTCAAAATATAAATGTTGTTATTCACATCTAATGTGTTTATCTCAATATCATCTTTATATAATAAAACACTTTAGTGTTCTAGAATATAAAGGTACATCCGCAACGGATTATACACTGATATAGAGATAATGTTTCTAGTCAAACTAGTTACATTATAACAGTTTCCAAATTTAGATACACACTCGAAGGTAGTTCCTAAATTTAGGTATCTACGGTTAAAACAACGACTTTCGTCCCGTTTCCGATTCGCAGATAAATCTCCACTGAAGTCGGTATCCTGCTCATAGCAGATTCTGAACATCAGTACATATTTATGTATCATACTTAGTATTTAAAATCCAATTTCAATACTAGTAGTGAACATATTTATAACAAACATATTTAAAGTCAGAGCCTTGCCCCGTCTTCAATTCCTTCATGTCTGCTTTGTCCAAACGGCAGTCATGCTTCCGCGATCCTGTTTGCCACAATTAAGGTAGACATTTTGGGATATGTCATTTATCTTCCCAGAAGATTATAATGATTTTGCCTTTGCCCTTTTCCACACTACAGAAGCCTTTGGCCAAGCATAAGGTTTCTAGAATATCGAAGTAAGGTGCGCTTTGCGCTTCTTGCCTTATTGCAAATTTATTTGACTTTGTCTCCTTGAGAATAGTCATTAACTCTCCAAGAGTTATTAATTGCAATTTAGTACTTCTAAAATCCAAGTATAGATTTATGAAGATCCTTCAATTTCTATATCATACTTTAAGGATCTAATCCTTAGTTCTAATAAAGAAATTAAGGAGTCTATTGCGACAAGCTTAATGGATTAAGCACTAAAGTTATCATCATATTAATCTTCCAAAGATTATGCTCTACTATTTGCTTAACTCCGGGCTTAGGCCTAATATGTTATTTTATCAAATAAACTAACTTATTAGTGACCATGACCATCCTGAAATTATTCCCAATTTGAAAATTAAACCATTTAAATACATTTTCCCTAGGATTATGTTTTAAATGCCAATCTTTCAATTTTCTTGATTTTAATAGTCCAACTATTTAATCAACGATTTAGGTACTATTTATTATAATGATTATTATAGTCCAAATATTTAATCAACTATAATTTATTTGTTTGAATACAGTCCAACTGTTAATTAAAACAACGATTTAAATATTAGTCCAACTAACATTTAATTTATTTGACGAATGATATTTTTTTGAGCGCGTATGGCAAGTAATTAAACGAATATTGCAAATTCAATTCTTGCCTCCCACTATTTTTCGGCGAGCCTCTAACCCTCTGTCGAGTACTCGGGAAACAGTGTTTCCTAGCGGCTAGGATCCCGTTAAATATCACACAATCTTGACTTTGGCCAACAAATTGTATGATAATTAACTAGGTAAATCTCTAAGATCAATTGGATCCGATCCAATTCCTAGATCCAGTAGGGGGACATCCAAGTCCGAAACATATATCATATATATGCCAATATATCCAATATATTGCCTAACCTTTTTCCTCTGAATTAACTAATCATTGGCTTTGGCACAACAAACTTAATGATCCCAATTAAGCGTGACCCATTGACCATGGAAAGCTTCGTAATCAATGTCGATGGACAAGAAGTGGTCTTGACTTTGGCCAACAAACCACAACTTGGACAAGACACCGATATGGAACAAAGCTCTCGTGATTCAAACACATCCTCGACGGACAAAGGCCTTGACTTTGGCCAACAAACCAATGCCAGTCTTGGATCTTGAGTAAGAATCACTCAATGGAAGGAAAAACGCTTAATATTTTGCGAGGGTTTTTCGAGTGCAAATTGGCAACCAATTTATTATCTTTGTTAAGGTCTCATCATCATACACCCTTAAACATGCATTCTAAATACATAATAAAGCGCGTATAATAAAATAATAATGATATGCGGATGGATACTTAAACATTGATCCTAGATCAAATCTCTCCATTTCCTCTCTCCCGCTAACACAAATATTTGCTTCTACCTGTTACACTACACTTCTAAAGAAACCTCATTTACATTGAGGGGAATAGGTGAGAAGAAAATACAAAGAGTAAGGAGGTAATAAGGCTGGACACGCAGGTCCAATTAATAAATTCCAAATTTATTACAACAATTTCTAAAATTGCCCCACCCATCTAATATCCATCTTATATACATTATTCATGCATCGCAATCATGTATTCACACAAGCATGTTATCAATTAATCTAATCCAATTAATTAATCTGAATATTAATGATCATCCAATGTTCAAACAACGATTTGATTTTGCGCGAGTCAAACTCGTTTTGCGAATAAGTACTCAAAGTACGAATTCTCGAATTAAATTAAACTACATAATTAAATCCAATTCAATTTGTATTTAATACTAATTCGCTATTTAATTCCAAATTAAATACTACACTTTATAAATGAACTTTTACGACTTAAATTTCAAATTTAATCGTTACGGGTTTCAAAGCCCGATTAACGTCCAACGTTAATTTAATTAAAGTCCAATGGTCTTTTAATTAATTTCTTAAGGCTTGGACTTTTGTTCAACTCGGGTCAAACCCAATAACCAAAGCCCAATCAAGGAATTACCCCATAAGCCTAGAAATCAATTTAGGCCTATTAGGCCCAATTAAATTTATTAAGGTCTATTAGTCGCATTTGGGCTTTATGGAAGCGGTTTTGGGCCCAATTGGATCCAACCAATTTAGCCTAAACCTAACTTGGTACAACCAAGCCCAATAAGCCCATTTACAACATTCAAGCCCAATTTTACAAAATAGGCCCAACATAATTAAATTACAAAATCCAATTTCACAATTTAATTACCTAAAGTGTATAACACAATTAATTACCCAAATCAATATTTCCAAAACATCAATTAGCCTAATTAATCATGCTTATTTACATTAAATCATGTCCAACACAATTTAACAAAAAATCAAACCCATATCAGGCTCTTTATGTCTCGGCTTTGGGGTTAATTTTATGTCCAATTTTAATTCAATCCAATTAAATCAAATCCAACATTAAATCAACATTCCCAATTGATTTCCAACACATCCAATGATCAAAAATCAAAAAAAAAAAATTCCAAGACTTGGGGCAATTATAGGATTCGGTCAAGCTAATCCAATTGGGGAAAATTTGTCGAATTCAAAATTCATCAAATTGACAATGCATAACACAATGTTATCATCAATTAAGCATACTCAAACATCCAATTTCATCCAAATATGCTCAAATCATTTTTACCCAAATTTTACCATAATCAAGTTTCATGTTTTTAATGGCTCAAGATACCATTGTTGGGTTTCTATTAAGTCCCAAGGATCATTTTAAAGCAATGAAACAAGTCAATACAACAATGAAATATGGCGGAAACAAACTCACATTGAACGGCTTTGCGATGCGAAGAACAACGAAAATTTTTATGCCCATTGATGCTCCTCAAAGTCTCGACAGTGGGCATTCTTGTTGTCCTCAAATTCGGCCATGGTCCTCCATTGAAGTCTTCAAGCTCCAAGCTTCCAAAATGGATTCCAAGCTCACGAAATTCCTGCCCTATCACCTTAGGATAACTCTATGTGTGCTATCACTCAAGAAACTTGGCACAAATTTCCTTATCTTCTCCATTGGTTTCGGTCAAACCAGAAAAACAGAAGAGGAAATGCCGTGTGAGAGAGAGGGAGTTCTTGGATCCAAACCGTAAAGGTTGCAAGAGAGAGAGAGGGAAAATGTGTAATCAAGTTCATAATCAAGTTTTACCATAATCAAGTTTCATGCTTTTAATGGCTCAAGATACCATTGTTGGGTTTCTATTAAGTCCCAAGGATCATTTTAAAGCAATGAAACAAGTCAATACAACAATGAAATATGGCGGAAACAAACTCACATTGAACAGCTTTGCGATGCGAAGAACAACGAAAATTTTTATGCCCTTTGATGCTCATCAAAGTCTCGGCAGTGGGCATTCTTGTTGTCCTCAAATTCGGCCATGGTCCTCCATTGAAGTCTTCAAGCTCCAAGCTTCCAAAATGGATTCCAAGCTCACGAAATTACTGCCCTATCACCTTAGGATAACTCTATGTGTGCTATAACTCAAGAAACTTGGCACAAATTTCCTTATCTTCTCCATTGGTTTCGGTCAAACCAGAAAAACAGAAGAGGAAATGCCGTGTGAGAGAGAGGGAGTTCTTGGATCCAAACTGTAAAGGTTGCAAGAGAGAGAGAGGGAAAATGTGTAAATTGTTTTATTAATTTCCAAAATCAATTAACATATACCATTTTTCAATTTCCTAAAAGTCAAAGGTACAAGCCTTTTAACTTTCAAACCACCTCCATCAAGTCACATCACTCATGAATAGTGACTGGTGTCAATCACTCAAAGTGAAAGACATCTATCACTTGAATGATGTGTGATGTGACGCTAGATGCGACTAGCGATTTGACGCTTGATGTGACTTATGTGCCGCACTCGAATTCGAAATGCGAATACGCTCGCAAACACTCTCGGGCTCGGATTCGCTAATTCCGAATTAATGAATTTTCATTGCGTCGTAATTAAATCTAATTTAATTAAATAATCATGCATAGCATAATTACTATTCATGTCGCTAACGAATTAATTCCAAAATTAATTCATTCGCCCGAATTAAAATCCGATTTTAATTCCGTGTCGAAATCCAATTTCGTTTAATATATCGAATATATTAATTTATTGATTAATTCCAAATTAACCGTTCTCTCTCTTTAATTAATATTTTATCCCAGATAAAATATATCCGTAATTAATGACAAATTAATTTTCTCTCTCATCTAATTAATCCCAGATTAATGAAGTGTGAGTCATACATCATCGGTGAATCTTCGGGAAGCGACCAATGAGATCCCTGGATATGTTGGCAGTAAATACGGTCGTCGGACTATCCGAACACGTAAGTACCTAGTACTACGTTTGTACCGATTTGCAAGACAATGTTGGATTCTAGCAAAGCGCCATGCCTACCCAATTCTCCAGAAACATGCTTACATGAATAAGCGATCTATATCAGACGTAGTATACATAGTATTGCGTATTTCGATCCAGTATCGGATGGTCACGTGCTAGGCCTGGGGCTGGAATTGTGTCTGCCCCGTACGATGCACATATCAGATGTCTGGTAACTAGTCTCTATAATCGGATATACATGACCTAGTCATAATATCCCGATAGCTGCAGCATATAAGAGAACAAGTTATGTATCCTCGTGATCATCATCTCCACTATAACTGAAGTGATACTTCTGTCTTGACATCACACCCAATACACTACGATTCTCAATATACCCAGAAGAGGCGTACACAGAACCGGTTAAAGCCCTGGATGACCAAAACCAAAGCATATTGATTGTCGCAAGTATTAGCGGTGCAAGTCTCAGGTTAAGACCAAATACACCTACCCTGAATTCGGACTTCCATAGACACATAGTTATACTACCAATGGAATTCTGAAGGGGTCTATCCAGAGCGAAGCTGTTTCCCGTACCATCGGTAAAACACAACCTCCTATTACACTTGCATGAGTATCCTATACCCAAATATATGAGAACTATGCCATTGCGCCCTCACAATGTGCACAAGTGTAATACTAGTCTTTTACGCATTATCGATGTCCAATCTCGATAATACTCTGCTTAGGGATATTTAATGATTTATCATTCGTGGATTGATACTGTCTCATATCATTCTCAATCCAGGAACTAATCATGTGGACCTCTTATCATTTATACATCTAGGTGATCTAATCACAAATGATAAGAGTGCAATCTCCTTTGTCACATAGTTAATTTGTACAACAACACCAAGATCTGTACAAATAGTGACGCTATGGGTCATAATTGTCCAACAGACCTAGTTGTGGGCAATCCTTCACCGGCAGGAGCCTTTATCTATACTCCTATAAACCGAATGTGAACCATAGTTGTATGACCTATAGTAGCCACCCATTTTATGCTTGTGTTTGGGACCATCATCATTTGGATTCAGCTGGACTTCTTGTCATGAGATGTGAACTTGTTGGGCCATTTAAACTGGGACGAGTTTGTGTCTTATGACAATTGGGCCAAAAGCTTCTAAAATATCGATGGGCCACTTTGTGTTTGGGACCCCTATCATTTGAAGTTGTTTAGCCACGTTATTGCAAAAGTGTAAACCTGTTGGGCCTTTCTCAACTGGGACAAGTTTACACCTCGCAATAATATGATTGAATGCTTTGAAATGATAATGGGCCAACTTGTATGAAAACCTTGATGGGCTTAGAAAGTCCAAACATGATCCAAATATGCTAGAAGCACGAGTTCGATATCCGCACTGGCTTTCATCCAGAAAAGATACACCTTGTTATGACATATTTGTATACTTTCGGACGCTTCTAAGTTCATCCCCATGACCACAGTTGCCTAAAACCCAATTCGTCATTTCTAGACAATGGCATGATCCCATAATCGGCTTAGTCCATGCTGTAAATGGGCGGTCTTTGTCTTTTACTGATGGAAAGGGACAGAAGCGGCCAAGGTTCACCCCAAAGCATAAGAGAGAATGATTTTGTGTACCCCACAGTGGTGCATAAAATAAGCCATACCTAGGACAGAAATGGACTTACCACGAGTGTGGGAGATATAAGGTTGGAAGGATATATGTTATTTTGATAACCACGTGCATCTCATGCATACACGCATCATGTTAACCCATGTGTCTTAAAAGCCATCATAGATATCCGTTGGGTTAGAGATAAAAAGAAGACTTGTCAAGAAGAGTTTAGCAAACATGGATATCGGGGAAAATGAAACCGAGGAACAGAAAACTTTATGGCAAGGATAGAAAGACCATTGGGGGGCCTTCAGCAAAAAAAAAATTTGTTTGTTATTAGTCCTTAATAGTTAGGCATAAGTCCAATGACGAAATCGTTTGCTTTAGGGAGAAATCTTAGAAACGATAAACTATTGATGTGCTTTTATCTGATAGTTTGAGTAATTGATCTATGTTAGACTCGTAAGCACTTTATTATAGGTTTTTAGCAGTGAAAACCTAAGTAGTCGACAATATGACTAGTTGAAAAAAATTGTAGGTCGTTGAATGACCGTTCGCTTGGATGTCTATCTTGGCTTGCTTGTGTTATGATGTATGGTGTGGTTGAAAATAAAAGAAATGTCTCTAAATAAAAAAAAAATCAAAAATTAAACCACCTATAACCAATAAGCGTGAAGCTACCCATGGGCGAGTATTAGGACCGCCATGAGGAGAAATGCTACCTTAAAGGGTAGGTGTGTTGAAAAAAAAAAAGACAAAAGAAAAAGAAAACCATACCATATTGGGCACGGAAAAGCAATTGTATAATATAATTGAGACATCTAGGTTGGTTTGACCCATCGAACCCAATTTCTAAACGAAATCATTGAGTCGGCTTACCTAGGAATCAAGTTGTAAATAAACCTTTGCACACACACACACTTTGAGTCTGGCTTAGATAATTTATTCAAAGACTTGGATTTGAGTTGCATCGAGTGTTTTGAAGGTTCTCTGGTTTCATTACTAAGCATTCTTTGAGGACAATGATATGTATAACTATTGGGACTATTTCGTAGCCTGTAATGGGGTATGTTGATACGGAATGCCACACCACGTAATCTACTTTGACCTAGTGCAAGTAGTAGAGAGCAGAAACCTAAACCAGGTCTAGGGGCGACCAGTCTACCACCTCGCGAATAAGGGACATAACGGGATCTTGAGCCATGGGACCAAAGAAAACTGAGCAGTCACCAGAGTAGAATTGGCATGAGGAAACTATAAGCAGGCCTAGGGGGCGACCAAAGACTTTTATATGCAAAAGACACCAAAGAGCACAAGGAAGGCCTAACCCATCGGAATAGGAAATACATCCACGCATACATGCATACACATCATATACATGCAATTTGCGTTTTTGTATTAGCAGGTTTCGAAGAAAAAAAAAGAAAAGCGGCAAAGACGAGCAAGTCAGTAACGGTTCAAAAATAAGCCATTTCTCATCAAGTAACGGTTCAAAAATGAGCCATCTCTCATCAAGTAACGATTCAAAAATGAGCCATACCTCAACAAGTAACCGTTCGGAAATGGACCATCTCAGAACAAGCAACGGTTCGGAAATGGACCATCTCTCAACAAGTAACGGTTCGGAAATGGACCATCTCACATCAGTAACGGTTCAGAAATGAAACATCTCTCAACAAGTAACGGTTCGGAAATGAACCACCTATCAAATAACGGTTCAGAAATGGACCACCATCTATCATCAGTAACGGTTCGGAAATGGACCACAATCTCAACTCAGTAACGGTTCGGAAATGAACCACCTTTCAAGTAACGGTTCGGAAATGAACCATCACCTCACAACAGTAACGATTCATAAATGAACCAGCATCTTACATCAACTCAGTTCAAAGCATCTCAGAACTGCAGGTAAGTACGACAGCCGACAAACCAGGTAAGTAAAAATACATGCATAACTTTGATAGGATTGTCACTGTCACACACTGCACAAGTCCCATCAAAGTGGGGGCGACTGTAGACACCTGTATTTTTGCATAAAGCCCAATGATGAGCCTCGTATGGAGGCACTACCCAATAAGTTGCGGAAGTCACGGGAAACGGACGTTGGAAGGGAAAAATTTAAAAATAAATACATCAATAAATTTAACTCGCTAATTGGCCTCAGGATCACTCGGTTAACCTCTGTTTTAAAATTTTAGCCTCGGCCCAAAACCCTCGCAACCCAAAGCCCATTTATCCAAACCACACGCCCAAGGCCCACCAAAGCCCAATCCAAAAATATTAAAATATTTAAAACACATGTCACAAATTAAATTAAATCAAATCAAATCAAATCCAATCTAAATAAATAACCTACCAATTTAAAGATATTCCCCCACCAAAAATACACAAGATCATTTCCTTAAATAATTTAATTAAATATATCCCCATAATTGTGATTTGCTTCCTTTTAAAATCACATGCACAAAACGAATAAACCCTAACACACTATTATAAAAGGAGCCATGCCCCAACCCTATTCCTCCCATCTTTTCACATTTTTGATACATGGCAAACATACAATAATAAACCCTAATCGGCCTCTATTTCTCTCCCCTCTCTCTCCCTTTCCTCTTCTCCGTCTCATTCACGGCACAAACACAAAGAAACCCTAATCCTTCACTCTCTCTCTTCTCTCTACATTCACCTCGGGCTCCCCTTAGACTCTCACTCTCTCGACCATGCAAAAGAAAACCCTAAGCACTGCCGGCTCTTCTCTCCTCTCTCTTGGTCCCTCATCAACTCACGACTTCTCTCTCTCGCTCATCATTCTCTCTGATTCAGCAAACACACGCACCAGCCCTTTAACCTTAAACTCCACACGGCTTCACACAAAATCAACAGACACTCGGCAATCCAACAAAGCCAACTGACACTCACGAAAATAATTGCACAAACACAAAGAAACCCTAATCCCTTCATCTTTCTCCTTTCTCTCGGCAGTCCCCACCAAGACACTCAGCCCTCAATCTCTCAAACACGCACACTCACAGCAGCCCCTTAACTGACCCAACTCACAGGCCACACACCCAGCCACTCCCTCTCGCACATGGTCCTCTACTCTCTCATCTGCCCATGATTCACACGTCAAAGCCACGCTAAACCGAAAGTACACAGCCATTCACAAACAAGCAAAATAATGAACAACAAATAACCCTAAACCGACCAAAACTACCCTTCACATACAAACAAAACAGTGAGCCAATAATCAGCCCATCACTGACTAAAATGATCTTTCAACCTGTGAGCAAATAATCAACCCACACGAACCAGTCAGCTGAAATACAAACGCACAAATGACCCCAAAAAAACCCCTAAACCGAGACAAAATCAGCCCCAAAATCAATTCCTAAAACAGTCCAAAAACGGCGATCGAAACAGTAGAAAAAATGGCAGAAAACAGTGAAGAAAATAACGGAAATGGCAGTCCAAAACACCAGAAAACCAAAAAGGTTACGGAACACTAAACCTTCCGGCGACGACATAACGCACTCCCATGGAGCAACTTAAAAGGTAAGACCTGAGGGCACCCTTTGTTATATATTATTTTGTTATCCCGGGCATGCGAAGTCCTATATTAAAAACGGCCAAACCATTGGTCACATCTCTCTTTTATTATTCCGCCATTTATTTTCATTCATTTATCTTCCTTTAATATTTCGCACTTAGTTTACTATTTACCGCTTCTGTTATTGAGTTGATGATTGCATGCGATCACTTGCGGTATATCGGATGGAAACCCATACGTAAATTCCGTAGCCGAATCCGAATGGAACGGTAGTGCGGTCTGTACTTGGGAATAAAACAACTCCCCGTACCGCTTGAGAGACTTTCAAGCCTGTTTTTTCATTTTGTGATTTAAATAAATCTAGTTATTGTTCCGTCATTCATTTTCTATGCATTGTTGTCTTTATTTAGTATGTATTGTTAATCTAATGCGCATGGGCTAACTATGGAGGATTTAAGGTCCTCTATTCGAGGGAAATGCCTAAAGGCTACATTTACCACGATGTTTTATCCGCGCGCAGACGAAGTACACAACTAGATTGAATGTGAAATGTGTTCAATTGGGCATACAAGGGTCTCATAATTATTTATGTTGTTTATTCATGTTTGTTACTTAATGCGCATGGGCTACTCTGTACTCCCGATCGGGCCGCAAGCCTGGGACAGCGTCGCCAATTTCTGTGTCTTACAGTGAGTTTCCCTATCACCTTAATTGACTCATTGTAAGTGCTAGCTTTGAAAAAATTGAAAGACAAAATTTCCCTTCTAAAGGGTATCATTTTCGGCCAAGAAGAGAGAGTGGGGAGAAGATGAATAGTTCAACTTTTTTTTTTCCAAAAACAAAACATATATATATTAAAGTTGACTTGGTAAGTGTGTGTTATTAAAAATCCAATTTATGGTTCCCAACAACTTCCATCAAATGGATTGACCATTGATGTGAGGTAGTGGGTCTCACCATTTAAATTCAAAATTCAAGTGGGTTCATACAACACACTTTGGGCCCGGTTTCGTTTAATCTGATTAAACGAATTTTCCGTCGCAACGTAATTACATCCAATTTAATTAAATAATAATGCCTCGCAAAATTATTACGCAAATCGCTTATGAATTAATTCCAAATTAATTTGTTCGCTTGAATTAAAATCCAATTTAATTCCCTATTGAAATCCAATTTCAATTAATATATCTAATATATTATTTTAGCCCAAATAAATAAATTAAATAGAAAAATCCAATTTAACTATTAAATTTATTTTACCGATTAATTCCAAATTAATCTCGTTCTCTCTTCTAGTCGAATTAATCCCAGATTAATTCTTGACGCAATTAATCCCAGATTAATTTTCTCTATGATAATTAATCTCAGATTAATTCATGCCGTAATTAATTCCAGATTAATTTTCTCTCTTATAATTAATCCTAGATTATTTATGTTCGAGTCAAAATTCATCGGTGAATCTTTGGGAAGCGACCCAAGAGATCCCTGGATATGTTGGCAGTAAATACAGTCATTGGACTATCCAAAAATGTAAGTACCTGGTACCACGTTCTTACCGATTTACAAGACATGGTTGGCTTCTAGCAAAGCACCGTGCCTACCTAATTCTCCAGAAATATTCAACGAAGAATATACAATCTTTATCAGGCGTAGTATACAGTGTTTTGCGTATTAAAATCCAGTATCGGATGTCACATGATAGGCTTGAGGCTGGAATTGTGTCTGCCCCGAACGAAGCATATATCGGATCATAAGTAACTAGTCTCTGTAATCGGATAATCATGACCTAGACATACTATCCCTATAGCTGCAGCATTTAAGAGTACAAGTTTTGTATCTCTGCATGATCATCATCTTCATATGACTGAAGTGATACTTTCATCTTGACATCACACCCAACACATTACGATTCTCCGTATACCCAGAAGAGGCGTACACAGAACCTGTTAAAGCCCCGGACAACCAAAATCAAAGTATACTGATTTTCGTAAGTATTAGCGATGCAAGTCTCAGGTTAAGACCAAATACATCTACCCTGATTCGGATTCCCATAGACACATAGTCATACTACCAATGAGATTCCGAGGGGTCTATACAGAGCGAAGTTGTTCCCGGTCCAACGGCTAACAGAACCTCCTATCACACTTGTATAAGTATCCAATACTTAAATATATGAGAACTATGCCGTTATGCTTCCATAACGCGCACAAGTGCAATACTAGCCTATTCCGCATTATCGATCTCTAGTCTCGATAATACTACGACTAGGGATATTTAATGATCAAATCTTTCATGGATTAATACTGTCTCATATCTTATTAATCCGGAACTGATCATATGGACTTTTATCATTTATGTATCTAAGTAATCCAATTACAAAATCATCAAATAACAATTTCCTTTGTCACATAGTTAATTTGTACAAAGAACACCATGTCTTTTACAAATAGTGATGTTATGGGTTATAATTGTCCAACAATCTCCCACTTGCCCTATAGCCAATCACTCAAGTGTCCAACACTTGAACTATGTATGGGTCGCTCATGTTTATGCTGAGATATCGCTTTCGTCAGCGGATTTATAAGGTTATTATCTGATGTGATTTATTCGATCATCACATCACCATGATGTATGATCTCACGAATCAGATGAAACCGTTCGAAGTACATACTTGGATCATTGATGAGACCTTAATTCCTTAGTCTGTGATATAGCCCATCTCAGCTGCTAACAAAACTACTCCTAATCCAATTAGGAATTTTATAGATCCAAAATGCTTCTTTTGCTGCCTCAACCGCAGCAATATAATTCGCTTTTGTTGAATCAGAAACATTATCTTGCTAGGAAGATTTCCATCTCACTGTTCCATTGTTCAAACAAAATATGTACCCTAACTTTGACTTACAGTCGTCTTTATCGGTTTGGAAACTTGCATCGGTGATCTCAGCCACCTCAAGTTCTCAATCTCCATAAATTAAGAAAGCATCCTTAGTTCCTCTAAGATACTTAAGGATGTTCTTAACATCAATCCAGTGACCATCACCTGGATCGGCCTGATTATGACTAATGCTCAAAGCATATGAGACACCAGGTTGCGTACATATCTTTCAATGTACGGGTTCTCGGAGAGTGCTAATAACTTTTAGATCTATCCTAGTAGATCCTTATTCCTATAATAAAGGTTGCATCTCCCAAGTATTCCATGGAGAATTTTAATGAAAGCCATGCTTTCACCGATTGTTAACATGGGAATGTTATTTCCAAGAAATAATACATCATAAATGTATAGGACATCCAATATCAGTGCGCTCCCACTAACCTTCTTATATACACAAGGATCATCTTTGTTTTGAATGAAATCATATTCTTTTATGATCTCATCAAAACGTTAGTTCCAAGAACACAATGTTTGCTTCAATCCATAAATGGATCGAATTAACTTGCAAACCTCGTTTGCATATTTTGGTATGATAAAACCGTCAGGGTGTTGTATAAAACATCTTTCAAAATGTTTCCGTTAAGGAAAGCGGTTTTGACGACCATCTGTCATATTTCATTATAAAATATGCAGAAATAGTAAGCATTATCTGAATGGATTTAATCATGGCAACAGGTAAAAGGTTTCGTCGTAATCTACACCATGTCGATGACGATACCCTTTCGCTAAAAGCCTAGCTTTGTACATTTATATATTGCCATCCATGTGCATCTTCACCATGAAGACTCATTTGCTACCAATAGGCACAATGCCTTCTGGTACATCAACCAGTGTCCAAACATGGTTGGTATAGATGGAATCCATTTCGGACTTCATGGCCTCTTGCCATAAAGTGAAGTCGATACCTTGTATCAGTTCTTCATACGTACTCGGTTTATTATCCTCAATAAGATTAACATCCACATGAGGTGAGATCAGAAACCTATACCCCTTAGGTTATTTTCTGACTCTCTCCGACTTACGCGATTCTTGTGTATTAGAAGATTATGGAACAGTCTCATCCCTGATAAACTGTTCGTGTTCCATTAGAAATTCGGTGCCAGGAACAGTATCACTCCGATTTTCATCGAGTTCTACTTTCCTCCCACTTACCACTGCATATAGGAATTCCTTTTAGGAAAACCGCATGGAGAGCAACAAAAATTTGTTCTCTTGTGATTTGTATAAGTAATATTCACTGGTTTCCCTAGGATAACCAATTACAAATCGGCACTTATCCGATTTGGGTTCTAGTTTGGTACCATCCAAATGTTTAACGTATGCCCAGCATTCCCAAATCTTCAAGAATGAGAAACCCCGTTTCTTTCCTGTCCATATTTCATATAGAGTCTGTCCAACAGACTTTGTCGGAACCTTATTCAAAATAAGTATAGCACTGTTCAATGTGTATCCCGTGAAGGAAATTGGTAGCTCAGTGCGACTCATCATTAACCTTACCATGTCCAACAAAGTTCGGTTTCTTCGTTCGTACACACCACTCAATGAGGTGTTCCGGGAGGAGTCCACTGTGAAAGAATACCATACTCTTTCAAGTAATCGAGAAACTCATTGTTCAAGTATTTTCCACCACGGTCCAACCGTGATGTTTTAATACTTTTGCTAGTCTGTTTTTCTACTTCGTGTCGAAACTCTTTGAATTTATCAAAAGTTTCCGATTTGTGTTTCATAAGAAACACATAACCATAACGAGATGCAACATTCGTAAAGGTTACGAAGTAATCATAACCATTTCTAGCCTGGCTAGACATGGGCCCATATACGTCACCATGAACGAGGCCTAACAGCTCGATGGCACGTACACCTTTACTACTAAAAGACGTTTTAAGCACTTTGCCTAATAAACCAGATTCATAGACGTCATATGATTTAGGATCAAATCTGTCCATGTATCCATTCTTCAAAAGAGTGGATATACGGTCCTTATTAATGCGTCCCAGACAACAATGGCACAAATAAGTCTCATATGATTTACTCAGTTTGAGCTATTTATTTGTCATGTTATATGTTTGAGATTTATTTATATTCGAAATATAAATATTGTTATTCACTTTTAATGTGTACATCTCAATATCATCTTTATAAATAAAACACCCAGTGTTCTGGAACATAAAGGTATACCCGCAACGGGTTAAACTAGATATAGAGATAATGTTTCTAGTCAAGCTAGGTACATCATAACACTTTCCTAATTTAAGTACATGCCCAAATGGCAGTTCCAAAACTTAGGTTCCCACAGCCAAAACAGTGACTCTCGTCTCATTTCTGACTCGTAGGTAGATCTCTTCTGAAGCCAGTCTTAAGCTAATCAGCAGATCCCGCACATCAGTACATATGTATGAACCACATCCAGTATCAAAAATCCAATTTTAAAACTTGTAGTGGACATGTTTATAACAAACATACCTGAAGTCGGAGTCTTTCCTGTCTTCACATCCCTCATGTCTGCCTTGTCCATATGGCAGTCACGCTTCCAGTGACCCCGTTTGCCACAGTTTAGGCAGTCGTGTTGGGATATGTCCTTTGTCTTCCCAAAAGACTGTGACGATTTTGCCTTTGCCTTTTTCTTCACACCCTTAGAAGCCTTCGACCAAGCCTTGGCCTTCTAAGATGTCGAAGTAAGATTCGCCTTGCGCTTCTTGCCCTTTTGGAAGCTCTGGCTCTGCCTCCTTGAGCATAGCCATTAACTCTCCAAGAGTTTTCTCTTGATTCATGATGAACCCGCCCCAGCATTCGGGCAGAGACTATAAGATCAAATCTATGGAAGTCTCGGCCTCATAGGTAATGCCCAACTAACCTAGCTGTTCAATGTCAGTAATCATCTACGACACCTAGTGCTCAACAGATGTACCATCTGACATACGCGAGTGAAAGAGCTTCTTTTGCAATTCGTACTTCTAAGATCTAAGGTTAGATCTATGAAGATCCTTTAATTTCAACATCATGGTATAATGACCTAATCCTTAGTTCTGACGACGAAATTAAGGAGTCATTGCGGCAAGCATAACAGATTAAGCACTAAAGTTATCATCACGATGAGTCTTCCTAAGCTCATGCTCTACTATTTGCTTAACTCCGGGCTCAGGGCCCGAGAGGATTTTCTATCCAATAGAGTAACTTCTCAGCTCCCAGGACTATCCTGAGATTCATTTCCTAATCTGGAAAATTTACGCCGTTAAAGACATTTTCACCCAGGATTATGTCCTTTGACGCCAATCTTTCCAGCCATCTTGATTGCAATAGTCCAACTATCCAATCAACAATTTTGGGTACACTCAAAATGTAATGGTTACTATAGTCCATCTATATGACCAACTACAAGTGGAGTAGTGTCTTATACAGTCTAACTGTTCAAAGAAAGCAATATTAAATATTAGTCCAACTAATATATTTATAACAACGATAAATAAAATAAAAGAGCGCGTATTGGCTAGTATTTAAACGAAATTGCAAATTTAATACTTGCCTCCCACTATTTTTCAGCGAGCCTCTAACCCTCTGTTGAGTACTCGGGAAACCTAATTTCCTAGTGGGCTAGGATCCCGTTAAATAACACAGAACCTTGACTTTGGCCAATAAGCTGTATGAAACTTAACTAGGTAGATCTCTAAAATCAATTGGATCACATCCAATTCCTAGATCCGGTAGGTGGACCTCCAAGTCCGAAACACATATCCAATATATGCAAATATATTCAATATATTTCCTAACATTTTCCTCTGAATCAACTAAGCATTGGCTTTGGCTCAACAAACTTAATGATTCCAGTTAAGCGGGACCCATTGACAGTGGGATAACTTCATAATCCACGTCGATGAACTAGAAGTGACATTGACTTTGGCCAACAAGTCACAACCATCCAAGACATGCGATATAGAACAAAGCTTTCGTGGTTCAAACATATCCGCGATGGACATTGATCTTGACTTTGGCCAACAAACCAATGCCAATCTTGGATCTTGAGAGAGAACCACTCAATAGAAAGAAAAATGATTAATATTTGATGAGGGTTTTTCGCATAATTGGCAACCAATTTATTATCTTTGATTAGCTCTCATCATACACCCTTAAGCATGCATTCTAAAATCATAATAATGAGCGAAATAAATTAATAATGATATGCGGATGGATATATAACAAATTTGTTCCTAGAACAAATCTCTCACTTTCATCTCTCCCGCTAGCACAAACTTCTACCCAATTACATAATACATTAAAGAAACCTCATTTACATTGAGGGGAATTGGTGAGAAGAGAAATACAAAGAGTAAAGAGATAATAGGCTGGACACGCAGGTCCAATTTAATAAATTCTAAATTTATTACAATAATTTCCAAAACTGCCATCACCCATCTAATATCCATCCGATATATATTATTCATACAATACATCCATGTATTCACACAAAGCATGTTATTCAATCAATCTAATCCAATTAATTAATCTTTAAATTAATGACCATCCAATGTTCATACAACGATTTGATTTGCGCGAGTCCAACTCGTTTAAGAATAAATACTCAAAGTACGTATTCTTAAATTATATCGAACTACAATTTTAAATCCAATTTAATTTGTATCCAATACTAATTCGAATTTAATTCCAAATTAAATAATTACACTTTTAATAGTGCCTTTTAGACTTGGATTCCAAATCCAATCTTAATGGGTCTCAAAGGCCCAATTAGTATCCAATACTATTTTAATTAAAGTCCAATGAGCTTTTAATTAATTCTTAAGGCATGGGCTTTGGCAATTATGGATCCAATCCAAGATGCCAAGGCCCAATTAGGAATCACCCTTTGCCATAATATCAATTTTGGCCCATTAGGCCCAATTAAATATTAAAAGGCCCAAAAGTTATATTTGGACTTTATGGAAATGGTTTTAGGCCCAATTTGGATCCAATCCAATTGTCCAAAACCAAGCTTGGCCCAACCAAGCCCATTAAGCCCAAATACAACAAAATTAGCCCAATCCAATTTTAAAGACTAATTTAATTAATATAACATTCCAAATATCACATTAATTTTAATTAAAGTGTAATTGCCATAATTAATTAATTAAACTAATGTTTCCAAAACATCAATTAAACTAATTAATCATGCTTTATATATTCAATTTATGTCCAACACAATTGAAGCAAAATCAATTTATAACATGCTACATACTCCACGACAATTGGCCATAAAATAATATTCAATTTGATTTCAATCCAATTAAATCAACATTCAATATTCATATTATACCTTAAACACATCCAATGATCTAATTAACAAAAATTACCATGAGCATTACTATGGTTAAAGTATCAACCAAGCTTAAGAATTTGGGGAAAAATAATCTAATCAAATTTTCTCAAATCCATTAATTCACAAATCCAATTTTTCATCATCAAAGCTCAACCAAACATCCAATTTAGGAAAATACATACTCCAAGCATAAAATCCCATATTAAAGTATATAAACCCAAGGTTCAAATCAAGCTTAGAACTCGCTCTGATACCATTGTTAGTGTTCCTAGACATGCCACTGGATCTCTAAGTGTGATTCGTGTGTGAATAAATCAAAGGGAGTTGCGGAATACTCACATTGATCGGATTTGAAGTTCAAAACTTTTCCATGGATGTGGATGCTCCAAGCAAACTTTTGTTGTTCCAAACTCAATGGTGAATTTCCCTATCACCTTAATTGACTCATTGTAAGTGCTAGCTTTGAACAAATTGAAAGAAAAAAATTTCCCTTCTAAAGGGTATCATTTTCGGCCAAGAAGAGAGAGTGGGGAGAAGATGAATAGTTCAACTTTTTGTTTTCCAAAAACAAAACATATATATATTAAAGTTGACTTGGTAAGTATGTGTTATTAAAAATCCAATTTATGGTTCCCAACAACTTCCATCAAATGGATTGACCATTGATGTGAGGTAGTGGGTCCCACCACTTAAATTCAAAATTCAAGTGGGTTCATACAACACACTTTGGGCCCGATTTTGTTTAATCCGATTAAACGAATTTTTCGTCGCAACGTAATTAAATCTAATTTAATTAAATAATAATACCTCGCAAAATTATTACGGAATTCGCTTACGAATTAATTCCAAATTAATTTATTCACTTGAATTAAAATCCAATTTAATTCCGTATTGAAATCCAATTTCAATTAATATATCTAATATTTTATTTTAGCCTAAATAAATAAATTAAATAGAAAAATCCAATTTAACTATTAAATTTATTTTACCGATTAATTCCAAATTAATCGCGTTCTCTCTTATAGTCGAATTAATCCCAGATTAATTATTGACGCAATTAATCCAAGATTAATTTCTCTATGATAATTAATTCTTGCCGTAATTAATCCTTGATTAATTTTCTCTCTCATAATTAATCCTAGATTAATTCTGTTCGAGTCAAAGTCATCGGTGAATCTTTGGGAAGCGACCCAAGAGATCTCTGGATATATTGGCAGTAAATACGGTCATCGGACTATCCGAAAATGTGTGTACCCGGTACCACGTTCTTGCCAATTTATAAGACATGGTTGGCTTCTATCAAAGCACCGAGCCTACCTAATTCTCCAGAAATATTCAACGAATAATATACAATCTTTATCAGGCATAGTCTACAGTGTATTGCGTATTAAGATCCGGTATCGGATGTCACATGCTAGGCCTGGGGCTGGAATTGTGTCTGCCCCGTACGAAGCATATATCGGATCACAAGCAACTAGTCTCTGTAATCGGATAATCATGACCTAGTCATACTATCCCGATAACTGTAGCATTTAAAAGTACCGGTTTTGTAGCCCTACGTGATCATCATCTTCATATGACTGAAGTGATACTTTCATCTTGTCATCACACCCAACACACTACGATTCTCAGTATACCCAGAAGAGGCGTACACGGAACCTGTTAAAGCCACGGACGACCAAAACCAAAGTATACTGATTGTCGCAAGTATTAGCGATGCAAGTCTCAGGTTAAGACCAAATACACCTACCCTGATTCGGATTCCTATAGACACATAGTCATACTACCAATGAGATTCCGAGGGGTCTACCCAGAGCGAAGCTGTTCCCGGTCCAACGGCTAACAGAACCTCCTATCACACTTGCATAAGTATCCAATACTTAAATATATAAGAACTATGTCGTTATGCTTCCATAACGCGCACAAGTGCAATACTAGAATATTCCGCATTATCGATGTCCAGTCTCGATAATACTACGACTAGGGATATTTAATGATCAAATCTTTCATGGATTAATATTGTCTCATATCTTATTAATCCGGAACTGATCATATGGACTTTTATCATTTATGTATCTAAGTAATCTAATTACAAAATGATAAAAGAATAATTTCCTTTGTCACATAGTTAATTTGTACAAAGAACATCATGTCTTTTACAAATAGTGATGTTATGGGTCATAATTGTCCAACATAATTGTAGTCATGCGTGTGACATATATCGCAACACGGAAGACATTCCCTAGTGTATACAGAACTCAATTTTGACAAGGAAATACCCTATTGACCTCATTTATAAATAATATTTCATTCCAAAATCTATTATCAAGTCTCATAACATAATTTTGGAGCCTCAGGGCATAGAAGAACGCCTAAAGCAAGACAATGACGAGTGTTTTAACTGGTGTTGGAGATTGAAGGTGAAAACTGCAAATGATAGTTCTTTTTTCCCTTTTCTCTCTAGTTTATCTTTTATGAGTTCTTGTTTTTATCAATAATGATTAGCTTGCTTTTATTGGATATCATGAGAAGTTAAATCATTAATATAGGATTGTAATGGATCTTAAGCATAATATTTAATTGAATTAAATCTTTTTATTCTTTTGGATGTGTTATTGGATTATTTATTATTCTTTGTGTTTTAATTCATGTTTTATTGTCTATCCAATAATAGAATAGTCGTGGTAAATTCATAGGAACTCGACAAAATAAATTTGAGTTAGCCATAGAAATAATAGCGCATGATCTAGTTCTTTTTAATAGATCTTCCTACAAGATAGAAATATATTTGCGGGGCATGCTTAACCAATAATAGAACCTGACCTTAATGAATTAGTATAAATTAATTAGTATAGACAAATGATTAATTGGATTAATCTGAATATTTCTATTTGACCATCGAAATAGGCTTGTAGATAGTGAGTGTTCTATGTTAATAATTCATAACAACTACCCAATTGAATGAATTGTGCTTGAACCCATTATTTGTGTGCTTAGGTGAAGTTATAACCCTAGGTTCATCTATCAAATAGGTTTCCTCCAAAGTTGTTATTTATTCTTTATTTAATCTTAAGTTAAATTAGTTTAATCAACTCTCTCTTTAACCATTTGTTTAGCTTTAGTTAAGTAGGTTAGTTTTAGTATTAATAAGAGAAATAATAAGTCTCTATGGATAAGATATCCGACTAATATTCACAATATTACTTTAGCGATATGTGCGCTTGCGTACGGTATTAATATCGCAATCAGAGATCAATAAGGCACTTAGGGATGCTGCAGCTCGTGCTATTCAGGGTTGGCATGCCCAACGTCTTCTTAGAAATGGTGAAGTTATTGAGCCAATTATCAAGGTCCGTTAATACTCCAAATTTAATCATTTTTATTTCTTAATCTCAATTCATGTAAAATATTTATGTGATAGTCAATGCAGTACATTGATGCGTACAATAGGTTTAGTTATTAATTGAATATAACAAGATCTTAAGTTCTCTCGCTAGGCATGAAAAACATCTCAAGAACATTGGTAAGCTACCTTGTCAAAATATAAATGTCATGTTTGGTTTTGTGTAACACCCCGAATTTATTTTACCCATATTTTAATTTATTAATTTTGGTGGGTGTAAATTTAGGGACTAAATTGTTTAGTTTGCAAACGTTTGGATTAAAATTGATGAAATGGACAAGTTGAGGGAGGCAAGTGATATTTTCCATGTTGTATATATTAAATTGCATCATATTTCCTTCTTGACAGTGACCATTTCGTGAGAGTAACAGGCGCGAGAGAGAGAGAAAAGAAGAAAAAGAAAAAGAGAGAGAGTTGCCTCGATCCGCCCGATCCGGAGCCGTTCTTGACCGGGTCTTTTGGGGAAAATGTAGATTTCGACAATGGGATCATTTTGACGGTGGTTTCAACACGGAAAACTTCTGATTTTCATAGATTTTCCGGTAAGGAACTTTTTATGGGTTTTCTTGATTTCCCGTTGATTCAGAACTCCGATTGGTGAACTGTCAGCGGCTTTGGAACCGGGAGGGGGAGATGAACGCTCGGCCGTCGGAAAATTTGGATTTGGGCCGGCGCGTGGCGCTCACACGTGCCTTACACAGTGGAGCATGAGGCCCCCGCGCTGCCTGGACGAGCGGCGCGTGAGTCACACGCGCCAGACAGAATATGGTCGCCGACGTCCTGAGTCTTCCTCCGTGCTTTTCCGACCATTCTGAGTAGTAATGGACCTCCGAATCTTGATTTTCGTATAATTTATCGTTTTATTCGGTTTATGCATGTTATGTATTTCAGAACGTAATTTGCTTTAAAGTATGATTAATTTACATACTTAAACCATATAAATGATTGTCTTGTGGTTGGAAGTGAATGAAAAATTTAATCGGAGAATATGGTAGAGTAAGATTGTGTGCGGGAAGCTATTGTAAGCCCGAGAATTGGGCTAGTGATGTTGATTTGAAGTGTGGATGTGTATGTTGTGAATAGGATATGGATGTAAGTTTGTTGATTATGGATTGTATAATGGAAGTCTGAATTATAGACGGAACTTTGCCGAAATTTCATTAGGATTACGAGAGCGACCGAGTCATGTTTCTTTCATATTCTTTCATCTATTCTAGTTAGGATTATGCTCCTTATCGTAAATTCTTTGTCTCTTTAGGTGATCGTGATACCGTTGGCATGGACAATTCTACTACATAGTATCATTTCTCTATAGTCAGCTCACCAGGTGCGTGGATAAGCTTGTAACATTGATGTTTTCCAAAATATATAGTATGTATGTTTTCTTAAATGAATTTTCAAGGTAATGCATTAAATGATTTAGTTTTTAGAAAGTTTATATTTTGATATAAAAGTATGGATCAGATATTGATTATGTTGAAATCATGAGTTTGTGATATATGAGAAATTTGCATGATTTGAGATATATGAGCATGTGTTTTAGAAATGATTTTTATGCTAGGATGCACTCCGTATACTTATATGTGCTAGATGGTTTACCGTGAAACGATGTCTTATGTTGTCAGTTTTGCTCCGGATGCCAGTTATTGCCATGAGGATGCCCCATGGTCCAGCTTTGTCGTATTGTCATGAGTGTGCATATAAATGAATGAACAGATTCATTTTACAGAGTATTCTTGTGCATATGAGATTTATGAGAAATGAGATTTATGATTTCAAGTAAATGTTTGATATATCAGTTTACAGCTCTATGTATTTATCTATATTATGAAAGACTTATTTGATCCGCCTTGTTACTTGTTTATCCACGGCACTAAGCGTGAGCTTACCCCTTTCTTTAAATTTTACAGGTTAAGCTGATTAGTAGATCATTTCTTTTTCATCCGCTGTTCATCATCATTTTCTGCTAGTAGAGAAAGGTTGTGCCAACAGTAGAGTGTCTTTTGTTATGTTTTTGGGATTAAGGTTTTAGACGTCTTCCTCGTGTTGATTGACATTCGGTTATAGGCAATGAGCCTATATTTGATACGTTGATGTTTTATTTTTACATTTTATCATGGATGAGTATTTTGAGTTAGATCATGAAGATCCTATTTATATGAGGATATTTTTCAGTTTTGATTTTACTTTTATATTTATAGGATTAGTCCGTTTTACATGGGAAACTCTGTCTGTTTCACGTCTCCGTCTCACCCTACCCTACCTAAGGGGACAAGTGTGACATTTTATATGAGTCAGGTTTGCCTAAAAATAAGACATTGGATTATGCTAGAAAGCTACAGTGACAGAAGCAGATAAACAATTAAGATTAGTGATCATTTCTCCGTTAATTTATTTCTTATTCTCTTCCCTACATTTTCAATATTTATTTTTTCCTCCCGGATTCTCAATCCATGCCAACAATGTTATAAAATTTGTTGGTTTTCTTAGGACATACTGCAAATGATTATATATTGCGCATGAAGTCAGTTTCGGCATAATGCCTATTGAAAGAAGACTTCCTATTGTTCGTAACTTAAGGACCGGTGTTTTTTTAACTTATTGGTTCTGAGCTTGTAAAACTTGACATGTTGTAAAGCTTAATTTTAGAGAAATGTAGATATCAATCCAAAGCCTACCTCAGAAGTGGTCTCAATGTAAGGCCTACCAAATGGGCACTTCATTTCTCATAAAAAAAACAAAAAACAAAAAACAAAAAACAAAAACAAAAAACAAAAAACAAAAAACAAAAAACAAAAAACAAAAAAACAAAAAACAAAAAAAAAAAAAAAAAAAAAAAAGCCAAAACTTACTGCACTTGTTGATTGCCTCACTGATTTCCCCTGCATGAAAGGAAACCCTTGAGTAGTGCACATTACAATACTCGGCTTCCTTTTGAAATGGAGAAAGAAAATATCATTGAAGACCAGTGAATGACAGAACTAGATTCATGCTCAATAAGTCTATGATTTTTAAGTCTTTTCTGGCACTTTCTTATCTGAAAAGGTTAAAAGGTTTTTCCTTTTAGATTTCTTAATGAAACTGTTAATGTTGGACCCCCATCTGATTGGATGAAGATCAATATGCAGGAAATGGTGAGCTTCTTTCTCTTATTTTCTCAACATTTTCCCTCTTTAAGGAACTGATAAATATTATGCAATGTTTAGTTCATCTATGGTTATTTCTGAGTGTAGTTCTTTACTCACATAAAGATTGTTACGAGGTATATATTAGAGTGTATGTCCTAAAACCTGATGTGGATATCGTAGTTTAAGGCATAATATTTTATGTTGGTGGTATTTTCAGGTCCTATGATATTTAAGCAGAACGGCAGCGGTAAAAAGGTAATTCCCTTCTTGGTCAAGATCATTAATGTCGACCCGACCACTAAAAGCCAACAGCAAGGGGCCGAGCACTTTATGATCGATGACCGACCACTTAAGATCGGATGACCGTGCATTATCAGATCGACAGCAGCATTCTCAGTTCAAAAGACCATCATGACCGACCTCATGAAGACCGGGAATATGGCAAGATATGCTCCAGAAGATAAGTCGTCCTATTTTCACGGGATGGAATGATAAGTTATCCTACTTTCATGGGATAAACTGACAAGTCAGTGTCCTAATAGGATAAAGGAAGTGAATTTAGTTTTAAACTAGGAATCCTTATAAGAAAAGGAATTTGATTTCTTTACTAGTATAAATAGAAGATGAATGTATACGTGAGAGGAATCAATATCATTACCATCAGACTTGTAAACAAAAAATAGAGCAGAGAAGCATATTTCAGTAATAAAGTATCATCTGTTTTGTGTCTGTGGACATAGGTTGGATCTGATCCGCCGAACCACGTTAAATCTCTTTGTCGATTGGCGTATTATCTGTCTTTTGCCAAATTTGCTTTTGGTTCCCCCATAACCAAAAAAAATCACTATTGAGGGAAGATTGTCCTAGGGTAATATTCTCATATTGCCCTGAGACCAAAATCAGCCGTCAACATTTTATAATACAATTTATTATTTATTAATAAAAGGTATTTATTTTCTACACATCGTTATATCCATATTTTATGTGTATGTCCCAAGACATTATGTTAGATTAATTTCGTTAATGCAAAAAGATGTTTGTGATTATGAGAGTCAACGATATTTATATGAATAAGTCTCAAATAAATTTCTTGGTAAAATATGATTATTATACATGATAATGATATATCACTCTACTAATATTATTATGTGTCACCTAGATTGACATTTGATGTTAATATAATAGAATGAATAATGATTCTCATATCATAAGGACACAAACAATAGATATCTTCATTAGTAGAATGAAATATAGAACACGGTCACAAAAACGTACGATCACATGGTAATATTATCTAAGGTCATTGATCTTTATAATAATACATTAGTGTCGTTATATCCTTTGACCTGAGATCACATGTTGACTTGTGCGATAGTACTCATGGTTCACCAGTATATCATCATTCGACTAGCCATGTTCTTTGAATAAATACTAAATGGTCTTGAGCTATTAACATACGAAGTTATGAGTGCTTTAAGAAGAGATCTGATAACTTTGATAATAAAAACTAGAGATGTTCCAAGAAAATTAAAGTTGTGGATACAAAAATTTGGCTAAAGCATTCGATATCTTAGAGATATAAAATCCACGAGATCGAGTTTAAAGATATGTCGAGTATAAGGATTTGACCTGACCATTATCACAGACTCGATAAAGAACATAAATATCAGAAGGAATTAGATGACATGTTCGATGTATATTCTAATAGGTTCATATGTTTTCCCACTTCATTCATTGCATGCTGCTAGCATTTACCCATGATCTGTGGGATATCATATAGATGAAATATTAAAGAGTTAATATCATCTCATTATTACTCGATAATGAACATAGGATGATCGCCCAAATACTTTTCTCGTCTATGTTACAGATTTAATGATGTTTATTGAAAGTTAATAAGTGATTATTTTGACAATTAATATAAAAATTAAATTTTGAATTAAAATATGATTTCCTAATAAGATTAGGACATTCATAATTATTTCAGAAATATTAATTTGATTAATAAAATCGAAATATATAATTACATTTAATTATTTAAATAAATATTTGATATTTATATTTAATAAATTAAATTTAATTAAATGTAATTTTTATTAATTGTTAATTAAAATTAAGTAAGATAAAATTAATTATTATTTAATTAATTATTGGGGCAAAATAACATTTAATCTATTGGGTCTTAATTTAGTGGACTAGCACCCTAATTGATTAGAGTTCTAATATAGATTAAATAGAGAAGTTTTATTTAATAAGGAATTCTTATTTAGTTAAGATTTCCAATTATTATTTGGGAACGAATCTTAAAGATACTTAATTTGATTGGAGAGATTTTGGATTGTCCTTATTGTATTGGAATATAAATAAAACAATCTCTACACTATAAATAGGACATGCATTC
>SKCR01042192.1:0-58254 GCA_019454045.1 Zanthoxylum bungeanum
ACAACTATGGAATAACATCTTGATCGACTTCCCCATCTTTTTAAATGATGGGCCCGAGATACTTAAAATACTCGCTACTTGAGATTGATTGGTCACAAATTCTTATTTCTGTCGCATTACCTCTACAGCCCACACACACCATGTTTTCAGTTTTTAACCTACTTAGTTGGAGAACTTTAGCTTCTAGGAGAATTTTCTTCGCAATTGTGCTTGTGATCCAACAACATAATGCAGCTGATGTAAATGAGGCTACTGTACGGTGGAAAATATTGGAAACCAACAGTTTGTATCGTGTTTGGTTCCTGCCCGAACCAATTCAAAATGCATATGGCAGGTAATGTAGGAGCATAGGATTCCAGGGAAGTGAAGTTACTTTGATTAATATCATTGGGACTAAAATGCCAAAATCTAGTTAACACTCACTAAACTTATCAAGCAACAAGCATCCAATCCCATTGGACGGATTTGCATAAACAAATTAGAGAAAAATGAAATAAATTGAAATTTGCAAGGAATACCACAAGCCAGAATGCAAGATTGATATGGAATACCAATTGTGAAATAAGTGATTATTGTAGAGAAATTAAAGTGAAGCAAACAATGAAACATCATGAATGAAAAATATTTGAACTAGTCATTATAGATCCGAAACAACTTTGAATTTTTTTAAGTCACAAATAATGTTCTTCACAGTTCATACAGAAGAAAGAGCAGTCCTTTTGATGATGCAATCTACCCTACTTAATAGTTTACATATATAAACTACTTCCAGACACAGACCTAATGAAGAGGTCATGTAAAATTTTGAAGCTAGAAAAGAAAGAAGAAAGCTAAACATATACTAACCTTCATAAAAGCATCCTAAGTCCTGATACATTTGAGGATCCAATTTTGTACCACCAACTTTCTTATAATTTGTACTTTGGTAGAATTTGTCATAACCACAATCTTTGGTATCACAGCCACCAATTTACAAAACTAATAACCACTTCTGCATTAAGAAGGTTTTGCAACAGTGAAAAATCATTTTACCAGGACACGTCCAAATCGTACAATTTAGAAACTATTTGATAAAACAAATGAGACAAACTGAAGATCAGGATAAAATCAAATTCAATATCAAGGATGCAACATAATTTACAAAGAAAAACAAATGCAAGGCTAAGCATCTCAAGATATTAGAAGCCTAGTCCTGCAAAATATACTCACACTAGAGAAAGCCGCCTCCTGTCCATGTGGTATCTGACTTCCCATTGTGACCCACAGCTTTCTTGTCAGATGTGCTTTGGTAGAAATTATCAAAACCGTCATCTTTGGCATCATCCCAGCCAGCCCAGCCGTCATTGTTATTTGACGATGTCCCCTTGGTAGTTTCTTCCTTCTTCTTGTCTTTTTGGTCCCTATCATCCCAGGAACTTGAGCTATAAGAATTATGATGCCCATCCAAGGACTGCCCACCTCCAGAAGATGAATTCCAACCTTTGTTACCCTGGTTAAACTCCTGATAATATCCATTTCTCTCACTATCATTTCGTTGCCAGTTATCATTGTTCCAGCCTCCTTCTTTAGAGAACTCCTCAACCTTCTGGGTTGCCATAGCCATGACTCCCTTCATGATGCCCCATGTCTTCTGTCCAATCTCTGATGTCTTTGCAGTGACAACATTGACAGTTTCATTAACCTTGTGATCATAGCCACCTTCCCTCACCTGCAATAAAGGTTATTTAGTGCACCTTATACAATTTTAAATTATGACAGTCCTTATTATAATCTAGTAGTAATAAAGATAAAAAGTTAGCACTACAGTATCGCAGCCATACATAAAGTTTGCTGTTAATACAGAATTTAAACTCCAACACAATGAAAGAAACTCAAGGCAACGAATAGACAGATACATATAATGTCTATTGCATATATAACTTTCAAACACTGATTTAAAAAGTCGTCATGCTTCATGGGAAGATATGAAACCAAATAAACTTACCGAAAATATGTACTTGCACTGATTGAAGCCAAATCTTTAAAACATTAAAACATGACTTCATCGTTCAGAAAAGATAATTCCCCCACTAAAGGTTGAAATTCTACTACATATATCTTCCTTGCAGCTGTTAAGTCATGACATCCAACCTTCTATTCAATAAAAGTTCTGATAGTTATGTACACAACTGAGTGAGATAAAGATCACTCGAGAATCCACAGAGCCATTTCAAATTCATTGTTGGGTAACAGTTATTTCTATGTTCCATAAAACCGCTCTGAAAGTCCAAAACCTCATTTTTCAGCTTTTATCGGGTCCTCCAACAATATATAGTTGCAAGAGAAACATACAAAAAATTTACCTGGAGGCTAAAGGTTACATGTGTGGACACTAAACACAAGCAGCAGCTGAAAAGGATTGATGGAATAGCCAATGATTTATAAGATAACGGAAGATATGGTGGCTAAGAATATATGACGTGAATTACAGAAAGTCCCAAAATACAAACACATTAATAGATGTGAATCACATAGGGACCCAAAATATAAAGCAATGTTCAGCAAAATGAGAATAAAACTAGCATCCAAATCATTGGATTGTAACTGTTCATGATAAGCTAAGGTAGAACTATAGCAAGAAAGGGGACAAAGTACAATATTGGTTATCTTCAAAATAATAATTATTTTGCCGTTTTCAACGACCCATTGGGGGTCGAGCTGCCTGGTCAGCTCGCGAGGTTCGGATTAATGGTTTTGGGTCGGGTTTTGGGGATCTGACAAGTTGAAATTGGTTTTTAGGTATTTTTAGCACCTAGGTGCGCTGGCATCAAGCGAGGTGACCTGCGCCTGCACCTTATTTACCAAAAATAAACATCCTCCCTGCCGAGAATAGAACTTATATTTATGACATTTGCCCACTTAGCCACCTGGTCACTCAAATGCATACATATATGCACACTTTCCTACTTCTATAAATATTATGACTTTGCAACCAATCAAAAACAACCATGAATCAAGTCATCCACCATATTATCCCTAAATGAGAACCACTTTCACAGTAACTAATACCATCACCTAACAACTCCACATCAACAATTATCACAACGATCCTAACAATATTTCTCAACTGCAGTTACCACCTACCATCCATAACAATCTATAAAAGTTGAACATCAATTTTGAAGCCATATCTATCACGAGTTTAGCAACACCCACTTACAGCTACAACTTCAGTGACAGCAGAAATGGCTTGTTTCTGAAAATGGCAGGTTGATCTAACCAGTCACCACATGGATTCTTCTTTTGATAAAAACGACTAAAAACCATGAACTCAATAAACAAGTTAAATAAGAAAAAATTTATCCATATAGACTCTATGGCTAAATTTGAAGCATAGTTCTAATATCACTTTGTAAATCTAAGATATCGGCCCCCTATGATTAAAGTAAAATCCTTTCTATGATGTTTGACATTATAAATTCATTAATTGCAAGAGAAAGACACTCTTTCTTTTACATATTTAGTAGCAAATGGTCATCAAAATATTTCACAACCTAATATCTTAGCCAACAAATTTCTGATGACAGAATAATGCAACCATTCACATATCTGCCACATGCATTAGATAGCTAAAGAATGCATAAAATAAATTCCAATGCTGCAATCAAAAGAAGGACAATACCACAAATAACAAATCACAAAGTTTCAATGCAGCAAATAATTTATCAGCATTCACAATCAAATTCCAAAATTACCTTAGAAGTTAACTCCTTTGTGCCTGCTTGAACAACAGTTGCAGCGGACTGAGCTGCAGACGCTGCCACCAAAGATAACCGACCAAACCCCTACACAATCACATACATACACAGAGACAATCAATCAATCAATAAATTGAAATCAAACAAAACAAATAAATCCCACTCAATCACCTGAGAAACAACAGAGAGAACATCCCCTTGTGAATTTGTATTCCTCTGTGCAGGCAGGGGGCTGGATCCAAACCCGACATACTTCCCTCCTTGTGAGGGCGGGATCCCGTCCGGCCGCGACTCATTCTCAGCAATTTTTCGGGAGAAAAAACTCTCCTTATTAGCAGCAGACGCCTCCAATTGCGCGCGTGAGTAAATATCTTCATTCGATTTTGACCTCACAGGCATGACTCCCATGCCGCCACTCCCGCCTCTAAAATCGGAAACAGATTGGTTCCTTCTCATATCATTCGACGATTTAAAATCGTCGTTGTCCCAATTATCCCACCCTCCGTTATTGCCATAATTACCGTTCCTGCCACCGCTAGACGCACTCTGAGCTAGCGGAGGCCTACTACTATTCCCAGCGTTCAAAGTTTCTTTGACCACGGGTGGGTCCCGCCAGGGACGACCCTCGGCTATAGCTTGGATTTTGTCGCGATAAATGCTGGCGGCATTGGTGTTGTATTTAATTACGATATCGGTTTCTTTAGGGATCCCGTATTGAGAGAGGAACGCGTTGAGGCGTTCGTTACCGCCAGCTTCCATTTTCTTGATCTGGATCTCCGACCAGGAGTCCATGGTAACGGATCTAACGAATGAGATGTGGACACCGAGGCCACGGTGCTTGCCGGAGCACTCTAAGCACATGAAGACGCCGTAGGAAACCGAGGCCCATTGAGGATTTTTTTGGGCGCAATCGACGCACATCTTGTTACCTGGTTGTGATTGGAGATCTCGTAACCGCCTCGATGCCGCCATGTTTACGGTCCGATCCGATATCGGATTCACTGAAGTTCGGATCGAAGGAAAAAAGAGTTGTGATTAGAGAGATTGGGGAAATGGATGTTGTTAATAAGAGAGGGAAAAAATAGATAGAGGAAAAAATGTAATTTTTTACTATTGTTCTCTTTTTCGGAGAATCAGGGCAGTACATGTCAAGGGTCCCCTTCCGACACCGGTACGAAGGAAAGGTGTAACGCAACCGTGTTTCGATTGTCTCAAACTCTTATAAGAAATATATTTTCTGTATTCGAATTCAGATCTGAAAGTCAATCACAAACAAGATTTGACGACTAATTATATGAGTTCGAATTTAAATAAAATTTTAAATGTGTTATTTAAGCTCAATTTATTAAGAAAATATTGAGATCGAGTCTGATTCGAATTTGATTAATAAGTAGAGCTCGAATTAAAATAATTCAATTTTTACACTTTTTTTATTTACTTCTTCAAATTTAAATAAATTTCCTACAAAATTCAAATATTTTTGACACGTACGCACATATATAAAATGGTACTGAATCGAGTTGTGTATATATGATCGAGTCGAGTCTATTTCGAATAGTGTTCCCGAGAAAAAATGAGTCGAGTCAAGATTTTGCTAATCGTTTCATTTAATAATCGAGTTATTATTTTTTTAGTTCGAGTATCTTATTTATGGGAAATTATCAATTTTACACCAAAAGATTGGTTAAAGCGCAGTCAAACTCAAAAACTTTTAAAATATTCAGTTTTCCATCTAAAGTTCACAAATTGTTCACTTTTCCACCCAAACGTTAACGGCGTTAGAATTTTAATAACGTCATAAGGGTATTTCAGTCATTTGATAATGTAATGGTGAAAAAATGAATAATTTTTGAACTTTGGGTGGAAAAATGAGAAAAATGAACACTCTTTAAATTTCGGGTTGAAAAAAGAACACTTTAATAGATGTTCATAAATTTCAAGTGAAAAATTATAAATTTTCAAATGTTTATATATTAAAAAAAATTGAATATCGGTCATCATCAACTTTTTTGGGGTGAAGATTAAGTTTTCCAATAACTATGTGCATGGATGACAATTATATCTGAAAAAACCTGGATCTATTTTAAAAATACAAATCAGATTTAGATTTCTAAGATATGCACGGATTCATATCCGAATTCGCTTAACTAAAGTACGCATGGAGTGTTAATGAATAAGAAAATATAATTTTGACTATAAAAAATGACAAGAAACAACGTATATTTTTAGATGACAAAATATATTTCGGATATATATGGATCTGATACAGATCTGCATTATATTTCTATGGATTTGGATGTAGTATTATCTGTGTGGATTTTCGAATATCCAAATCCGTAAAAAACTCTAGATTTTTGTATTTTTTTAAAATAATAATACTTTTTTTTTTATTTTAACATCCAAAATAAAATAAAATAACATTCATAATTAAACAATACTAATTTAACTTCCAAAACAATATTTATCATTCATAATCCATCCAAAATAATCTAAATATAAAAATATAATAAAACTATAAAATAAAAAAGTTAATTATTTTATTTCCAAATCATGATGTTATTTTTTTTTATTAATGCAGATCTGGAATAATTGTCATCCTTAAATACAACTGTTGGAGACGTTAATCTTTACCCTAAAATGACGGATGAATCCGACAATATGTATTAAAGTGTTCTATTTCCACTCGGAATTTAAAGAGTTTTAACTTTTCTACCTAAATTTTTAATAGTGTTCACTTTTCCACCATGACATTATCAAATTATCGAAATACCCACATGATGTCATCAAAATTCTAACATTGTTAACTTTGAGTGGAAAAGTGAAAACCTTTTGAATTTTGGGTGAAAAACTGAACATTTTAAAAGTTTTTAAGTTTAATTATACTTTAACCAATCTTTGAGTATAAAATTGATAATTTCCTATTATTATTAAACGAATCGATCTCGATTCAACCAAAATACAAGTCGAGCTATAATTGTTGATGAACTGTTCGATTCATTACAACCCCAAGTACTTGCATAAATTTTTCTCGTTTACGAAATAAATAAATAGATGATGATGATGATGATGATGATGATGATGATGATGATGATGATGATCTTTATATATATTATCAAATTAAATTAATAAATCTATTAAATAAAATTCACATTAAAATAAAAACACATATTATAATTTTATAATAATTCTATTACAATAAGAAAATATATTATATTATCCTATTAAAAAAAATAATATTAAATTATCTACCATTAACATAATCTCTACAATTAATTTTTTTTATTAAATTATAAAATTAAAATGTCTCTATAATTATTTTTTATTATATATATATATATATAAGTTAAACATTTTTATGTATGCTCATCGCGTCACGTGGCGATTTCATATTAAAGTTATAAAATTAAATTAATAAATCTATTCAATAAAAATCATATTACAATAAAAATACATATTATAATTTCATAAGAATTTTGTTATAACAAGAAAACATATTATACTATCCTATTAAAATAAAATAAACACTATTAAATTATCTATAATTAACATAATCCCTACAATTAATCTTTTTATTAATGAATATTAAATTAAAATAAAGAAACTCATTATAATAAGAAAATATATTATAATCTTTCATTAAAATAAAAAAACACATGTGACACTTAATCTCTACATTTAACTTCTATAATTAATTTTTTATTATTAAATTATAAAATTAAAATATCTTTACAATTAATTTTTTATTAAATAAAAAACCTATTATAATTAAAATACATATTATAATTTAAAAACTCTATTAAATTAATAAATTTATTAAATAATAACCTATATTATAACAAGAAAACATGTTATATTATCATATTAATTTTTGAATAATATCACAGATAATCCGATAAATATTTATATATATAAATATATATAAGTTAAATATTTTTAAGATTTCTCATCGCGTCACATGACACTTAATCTTTACAATTATTATTTTTATTACCTATTATAATAAGTAGATATATTATAGTCTTCTATTAAAAAAAATATATGTACACATAATCTCTATAATTAATGTTTTTATTTATATATAAGTTAAACATTTTTAATTCTCTTTATCGAGTCACGTGACGGCTTCATATCAAAATTATAAAATTAAAATTAATAAAAATCTTAAATAAAAATCATATTATAATTAAAATACATATTATAATTTTATAAGAATTATGTTATAACAAGAAAATATAATATATTATCATATTAAAATAAAATAAACACTATTAAATTATCTACAATTAACCTAATCCCTACAATTAAGTTTTTTATTATTAAATTATCAAATTAAAATATCTTTATAATTATTTTTTATTATTAAATTATAAAATTAAAATAATAAATTATTAACAGAAGAAACCCATTACAATATAAAAATAAAATCTATTACTAAAGTAAGAAATCTATTAATTAGTTAGTTAGTTAATATTTTAGTTTTTTATTATTAAATTATAAAATTAAATTAATAAACATATTATAACAAGAAAACGTATTATAATCTTTCATTAAAATAAAATAAAAACATATGTGACACTTGATCTCTCCAGTTAACTTCTGTAGACGCTGGTTTCCGCCCGAGGTCCACAATCGAGAATTTGTTGATTGGGGGCACTAACGATCCTACAAAACAAGAGGTAAAGTGAGCGTGGAGAATCTACCCACCAGTGTGGTGGATGCCATAGGCACTCCGACGCCCAAGTCAGTAGTAAAGATGAGCTATAAATACTGTAGAAGGAGGAGCAAGGTTAGAGGTTACCTTGATCCCCGTGAGCTGTCGTGAGGGCGGAAGGTATGGGATTCTAAGAGCTCTGGAGAGAATATTACTAAGTTGTGAGTCGTGGTGCTTAAGTGTCCGTCCCTTGTAGATTTCTTCTCTTATATATACACAAACATACTCGAGAAACGTGTGCACTTATTGCTTTTAATTGCTAGTACATTTGAAGGCTGGAAACGGATGATTCATGAGGGGTGCAGGAGCGAAGCGGGGTTTACCACTATGCCTATGATGCTCGGCGACCACGACACAGCTGGGCTCACAGCCCGTATAGAGTACGGAGTAGCCCGCGGGGGACTAAACCAGAGAATAAAGGATTCGCCACCCAGTGTGAACTGGGAAATGATTTAAGGCCGCACTCACCCCTCGCAAGGGAAGACCTCAAACTGTTGGGTTCAGAATGGTCCCTTACTTATGCCAGTATAATGGACGGGTTCACACAATGGTATAACCAAGTCTTAATGCAATTCAAGCAAGATAATTCAAATAAACACAATTTCGCACACCCATAAACATGAATATAAATAAAAGCAATAACATAGTTCTAATAGCATATTAAATTAAGAAGTACGATAATGAAAATAACGGTAAAAGCGTTAATAATAAATGCAAATAATTAATCCCAAATGCATAATTCAAAATAAATAACTAAAAAGGTAAAAAACGCATAAAATATAAAGAAAAAGGTTGTCCAGTGCGTGTGCGTTCATATAGCGTTCATAAACGCGTTTGAACGAAGTGTTCCAGAGAGATCACGTTCGTGTAGCGTTCGAGAACGCGTTCGAACGGAGTGAGATATGATGCTTGCATTCGAGTTGCGTTTGAAAACGCGTTTGAACGTTCATACGAAAATAGCACCAACAATGACATAAGAACACATATATGAATAATTCTCAAGCGGTAAGTGGAGTTGTATCATAAGTACAGACCACACTACCGTCCATTCGGATTCAGCTACAGAATTTATGTATGGTTTCCATCCGATATAACGCAAGAGATAGCACACATAATTATTAATGCAATGAAAGTAAATGCGAAATAATATAGCAAAACATAAACAAAAGTAAAGGCAGAATATTAAAATGACAATAAAAGCGAATAAAAAAAATAATAACACTAAATAAAAAAATAAATAACAACATGCCGTAGAAAGAAAATGTGACCAAAGAATTTGGCCGTCTTTAATGTAGGACTTCGCATACCCGGCTGGACGTATTTCACGTCTAGCCAGGTGTATCGTGTCCGGAACTATAAAAATAAATAAGGTGCCCTCAGGTCTTACCCTTTAAAGTTGATTTCTTGGAAGCGCGTTAGGCCATCGCCGGAAGGATTAAGGCTTGCTGTTTTTCTGGTTTGTTAGGTTCTATTTATGTTCGTTGTTTCGCTGTTTTTGTTGTTTTGTTCGGTTTTTTTAGGGACTGGTTTTGGGTTGTTTCGGTTCACTATTTTGGCTCACTGTTTTTAGTTGTATTTTTTGTTGTTTTCGGTCACTGTTTTTGGCTGGTTATTTGTTGTTTTCGGTCACTGTTGTCTTTGTGTTTGTTGTTTGTTTCGGTGGGGGTAAGGTTTTGTTGGTTGTGTTTGTTATTTTCGGCTGGTTTGTTTGATGGTTGAAGAGTTGCCGTATGTTATTGTTTCGTTCGGTTGTAGGGGCTGCTTTGGTGTTTTTGGCATGTTCTGTTTTGTTTGATTGTTGTTGGTGGAGCTTAGAAAATGGCTTGTGTGTGTCGGTCGGTGGGCAGTTTGTTGTTCGTTCTTCGGCTGTCTTGGTTTGTTGGTTTCTTGGTGGCTTTAGGGTTTGTTTTTCGTTGTTTTAGGCTTGGTTTGTTTGTGTTGTTCTTGTCTTTGGTGATTTGTCTTCACGTTTTTTTGGCTTGGTTTGTGGGCTGGAATTGCCGTGAAAGAGGAATAGAGAGACTTAGGTTTTTTTGTGAGGTGTCGTTCAAAGTGTAAGAGAAGTCTGTGTTTGTCGTATGTCTCTAGGGTTTCTCTTGGTGATTTGGTCTCCAATTTATAGTGACAATGGATCTCCTACGCAAGGAAATAAATCATGCAAATATATGAGATATTTTCTTAATTTATTTAGAGAAAGAATTTTTGTAAATTTGGTGAGGATGAGATTCACAATCTCTTTAAATTAGAAAGTGATTTAAGGGATTTTTGACATGTGTTTTGCATGAGATTTTTTATTTGGGAAGGCTTGGGCATGCATGGGGATTTATGGGCCTTGGGCGAGTGGTTTGAGGATAGATGGGTCGATTGGGTTTGAGGGTAGATAGGCTTTGGGCCAAGGCTAAGGTTTGAAACAGAAACTGACTGAGCGCATCTGAGGTGGGCTAGCAAGTTCGAATCCGATGTGGTGCTAATTTTGGAGGCTTTCTTTCCTTCCGGCATTCATTTCCCGCGACTTTCGTAATTTTTCAGGTAGTGCCTCCATACGAGGCTCATCATCGGGCTTGTACAAAAATGCAGTGCCTACAAGGGGTATTTATGAGTCTGGACGTTTCGTGGACTGGCATATGATGAGTTTAGGACACGGTTCGGGTATGATATTTTATTGGGCATGGGCTTGTGAAAGAACTTTGGGCTAATATATACTTATAAAATTGGGCTTCCTTTGAGAGTCTTGGGTCCTTTAGATTCGAAGGATATTGGGCCTTCCCTTTGTGTGTGGGCTTGAGATGACAACTAGAGCCTGAGTCTTATCTTGAGTGCTGTTAGGGGAATTTGTGGTGTATTTAGTATTGGGCCCGAAGCGAAAATTCAAAAATGTCCTTAGCTCAAATTTGGCCCGTACAACTTCTACAATTAATTTTTTATTATTAAAATATATGTACATAAATTTTTTATTTTACAAAAAACCTATTACAATAAAATTACATGTTATAATTTTATAAGAACGCTTTTATAATAAGAAAAAATATTATATTATCTCATTACAATTAAAAAATATTATAAAATTATAAAATTAAATTAATAAATCTATAAAATAAGAACTCATATTATAACAAGAAAACATGTCATATTATCCGAAACTTTTTAGAATAATATCACAGATAATCCGACAAAGAATATATATATATATAAGTTAAATATTTTTAAGTTTTTTCATCGCGTCACATGACACTTAATCTCTACGATTAATTTTTTTTTACATATTATAATAAGAAATTGTATTATAGTCTTCTAATAAAAAAAAAAAAAATATGTGACACATAATCTCTACAATTACCATTATTATTATTAAATTATAAAATTAAAATAATAAATTATTAAAGTAAAAATCATATTACAATATAAAAATATAATCTCCTATTAAAATAAGAAACTCGAATAATAGCCGCCCACAAAACCTAGCTAATTTTTTGGATTTCGGGTCTATTGTTATTTATTATTTTATTTTGAATTATTTCTATAAGTTTTTTTATTTCATGAATTTTTATTATTTACTGTGCTTCAAGATGCAAACTCTGACTATTAGCTCTCAATTGTCTCATTTAGACTATAAATATCTAACCATTTATCATAACAATTATGACTTGTGGATATAATATAATTATTTAAATATTTAACATTTAAATATCTAAATAATTAATTAATATACTTATTTGTAAATATAAATTTTTTATTTACACTGAATAACAAAATACATATATTAATGACATGTGTCAAAATCTCATTTGACAATTAATTAATATGTATCTAATCAAAATTTGTATCAAATACAAATGCACATTAATTATTAATTGACCGAAATGTCCCTATGCATGTATTTTCATTTAACTGTTAAACGATTCGAATTAACTTATTTAATCCAATAAAGTTTATGAATAATATGTATTATGAATAACGCGTTGTCTAAGTGCTCAACGAGTACACTTTCATATTGTGGGACTCTCTAAGTTCAGGTTTATCCGTCACAGAATCTAATTTCGTGTCCATAATTCACCTACTCGTAAATTATGACGACCACGAATAATCTCACTAAATTATGCAAGTCGAGGTCGTTGCATATATATAATCCCTCCATCACAGGCTATCGATATTATATCGAAGATATAGATATGAACGTCGAATCTCTAAGGTATAATATAGTCGACTTATAAATTTAAGATCTCTAAATAACACTCGGAACTCGCTTCCGAAGTGTAACACGACCATGGATTTACTAGATCATAAATATGTGCATGATATCTATGCCCTGTACACAGGACTGACGGATTCTATCTCATACTTACAGGATATCATGAGCATGAGTCTACACCCAATGAAAAAATGAAGGTATGATCTAAATAGATCGGTGAAGTGACTGCCATCAAAGTGTGGAGGATAACTCATATATCCACAGCGGTATCTCAAGTCGAAGGACCACTATGCTACTCGACTCGAGAAAATTCCTATTGACGTTGGTGTACCATCTATTATGAAATCTTCGGTGAGTCGTTCAGTGTTTATAAAATAAACACCTACACGTCTATACGAGTCTCCCAAGACTCATGGTTCTTTGGGATAAACCATCAAACCAAGTCTCGATATACGACATGTACTAGTCTCAGCGGATTTTACTAACCAATATGTGTTAGTAAATCTTGACCATAAACTTTATTTGAGAATATACAACTTATAGTGACACTTCCCAATGTCAATTACAAACTACATTGCAAATGCGCACTACGTTGTAAATCATGGGGTCTTTGTCTAATATATATACATATCACTAAACCGAATTTAGTTTCAATCTAATCGATATTAGTTCGAATACGTATATAAAATATAAGAGGTGTGATCATAAATAAGTAATATTATGGAAAAATATATTGTTCGTATTCATGAATCGGACATAAATACCATCCGGATTGGCATGCCGAGCACCAACCCTAACAGCACTAAGCGGTGACAATGATCCGTGAAGTCGAATGAGGAGCTGCGGTATAAGATCGATCAATATTCAAGACAAGGAAAGAGGAAAATAAGCAGTTAATAATACTTACGTGGGTAGCATCTATGGGAGAAAACAATAGAGCCTGCATTCCCGCCAGAGGTAGGGACCAAACCTCAAGCGTTCCAGCATCATTACAAATCATATGAGTCAGGCCCGACTAGATACTTACTAAACCAGGAATAACGCCAGGAGGGGCAGTTAGAGTAGAAGTAGATGCAGAGGTAGAAGCAAGACCATGTCTAGAGGAAGAAGCTCTAGGTCAAACCCATCGAGAGGGTGCATCCACATGTGGCTCACTCTCTTTTTCGTCATCATCAGAGGGCAAGCGAGTGTAGTGTGCCCCATGTCCTCGCCCACGGGCCTGCGGTAGGGATTATGTCAAAAAATAATGTCAAGTCTAAGAAAAAAATATAACAAAAAGGCAACAGTTTATACATGAGTGGCTCATCGAGGTTTGGAAAGTGGCAGTGAACCCAGAAGAGTAGTGTAGGCCCATCACCAGTAATCACCCTCAATAAGAAAGTCATTATTTGGGAGGCCGTACAGAGTGAGCTATAGGTCATCCCCTATAACTGGAGCCCAAAGAACATAGAAAGGGTTGAGGAGGCTAGAATCCTACGAGCCCAGTGGCCCAAATGCCAAGAATACACCTACTCACCTAAATACCAGAGCCGTTGGTATGTACCCAATAAGCAGACAAAGACCATTCTTTCCGAAAGAACAGTGGATGAAATATGGCAGATCGTCAGGGGGAGTCCCCCACTATACTATATCAAGCTGAAAAGAAATGAAGGAAAAGTCAACTCCTATAATAAAAATAGCGGCATTAGAAAGGAAAGACAGAGGGATATTTACCATATCCCAGTTAAGCTCAATCAGACGAGCTCGATGCACAGCCATATCATGAGACTCAGACGATCCCAACCATTAAATCTTATTTCTTCCTTGGAGATAGGGGAAGTTCGAGCCAATAAACTGAATTCATACGCCCAGGCTATGACAATAAAATAAGATCCAATGTCAGTAATCAACCAATAAAAAAGTCGAAATAGAGTCAAAGAAGTAATACATACCACTACAAAAAAGTCGTAGCCCTGGACATATGAGCCACTACAGCAACATCGATCCAAACCTCTTTAAATAGCTTTCATGGCAGGAGAACCCCAGTCCCACTCCTACACAATATCAAGATCACGGAGCAGAGGAATGAGGTACAAGTCCATAGAGTTGGCTGCATCAATAAAAAAGGATCAGTCGAACATATAGATGAGAAATGACTGACCGAAATTCCCCATATGTGACAACTCTAGAACTAAAACTCAGGATAACCCCAACAGATGCTGAATGTAGCTAGCCCGGATGGTAGAAAATGTACAAGCTATAGTCGAATTGATGCGACGACCTTTGCACGGAATGCAGGTCAAGTAGGCAAAATCCTCTAGGGTGATAGTCATCTCACCAACAGGAAGGTGGAAGGTGTAAGTAGTGTCCATCCACCTTTCTTTCAAAGCTTGTAGCCCTATCTTATCATGTTTTTGTAGGGGTTTTTAGGGGGTGAATCCGGTAACGCAGCGGAAGCGGTGGAAAATCGTATTTTCCGATTTCAAAACTTTTTCTCGGATTAATTAAATAAACATATTTATTTAATTATCCAATAATCAAATTATGAAATAAAATTCAAATAAATCATATTTAAGTGAATTTACCAAATTACCCTTACTTTAGTATTTTGTCCATTTTAGTCCGAAATTGATCTAATCAATTTTGAATGATTCTAAATCATTTCTAAGATGAACTTAGCATGTTCAAAACATCAAAACACCAAAAGCACCAAAAATCCCAAATTTTGAATCCTTGGCCGAATGCACCTCCAAGGTGCCATTTTGTGCACTTTGTCATTTCATGCATCAAAACACATCAAGATGTAATCCAATGAACATGAAACTTTATATGCATCATATACACATCCAAATACACAACATATATGAAAACCCCCAAATTTGGAATTGGTCATGAACCCTAATTTTTCAATTTCTTCAAATTGGACAAATTAGACCAAATTGGTTAAATCAACTACTTCAATCATGTTTCTTCCATCCAATCAAAGTCTCAACACAATGAAACAACTCAAGATCAAATCTAGGTCATATAAGAGTGGGTCAACAACTCTAGATTAGCAACATGGTTTCCAAAACCTTAAAAGAAAGCTTATAACTACAATAGTCACAACCTTCCTTCATCATACATGCACAACACTTCCATCAAAACTTCCATCAACAAAAACACAAAGAATAAAGAAATGAATAATCTAAGAACATCATATGTTAAAGCCTAGATCCTAAGGAACATTTTCCTTTCTAATAGTAAGTTGGAAAAACTTACTAAAATCCAAGCTTTCTTTGATTTTGTCTTTCTTTCTCACAAGCTTCTTTGGCTTCATCAATGGAGTTTTTCTTTAAAGTGTATTAGGTTAAGAATGAAATGAAATGAAAAACAATATATACTTGTATCAAAATGGCCTTGGCCGAAATTCACTAAAGGAAATACAAGTTTTGTAATTTCAATTTCATTTCACTTTACATTTAATCAACTTGATAAAATATCTTAATAACACTTTATTAGATATTTAATTAAGTCAACAAATGCAACTAAGATAAATATAACTCTTATATATTAAGTGTATTGGCCGAAATTAATGGAAAATAAAAGAAAAAGATATTTTAATTTTTCAAACAATTTTGAACAAATATCTTAAGAAGTCAAAATCAATTTGACAACCTTTTCCTTTAATGTAAAGTCAAACATTTACACTTACAATCATTTCCTAACTTTATCATTTGGTGATATATTTATATTTTAATTATATTAATCATTTAACAATTAAATAATTAATTAAATACAAATATATCAAATATATGTATTATATTTACTTTAAATATCTCAAATACATATATTGATGATATATGTCAAATACCTTTATTTGACTATTTATTAATGTGTATTTAATAATATCATATATTAAAAAACAAACACACATTAATTAGGAAATGACGGCTCGGCCCGTTCGCATGTATTTTTCGTTTAACGATTAAACGATTTATAAATAATCATCATTATTCATAAATGTTGCTCTAGTGCTCTACGAGTATGTTTCATTATTGAGACTCTCTAGATTCAGGTATATCCGTCACGAAATCCAATTTCATGTCCATAATCTATCCACCCGTAGATTATGATGATCACGGATAAACAAGCTGAATCATACAGGTCGAGGTCATTGCATACGTATAATCCCTCCGTCACAGGTATCCAGATAATCCCAGAGATATAGATGTAAACGTCAAATCTCTATAGGTATTATCTCGTCGACGTATCTATTAGCAATCTCTAAATAACACTCGGAACTTACTTCTGATGTATACTGTGGCCACAGATTTAACAGACTGCTAATAATATATGGACTACCTATGCTCTGTACACAGAACTGACGGATCCTATCTTGACACACACAGGATATCCTGAGGATCGATCCACACCCAACGAACAGACGGAGGTCTGATCTAAATAGATCGGTGACGTGACTGCCATCTAAGTGTGGAGGATGTCTCATACATCCACAGTGGTGTCTCAAGTCGAAGGACCACTATGCTACTCAACCCGAGAAGATTCTTATTGACGTTGGTGTACCATCCATTAAGAATCTTCGGTGAGCCGTTCAGTGTTTATCCACTATAAACACCTACACGTCTATACGAGTCTCTAGACTCATGGTTCATTGGGATAAACCATCGGACCAAGTCACGATATACGACATGTACTGGTCTCAACGGATTTGACTAACCGACCCGTGTTAGCAAATCTTGACCAGGAACTATGTTTGATAATATACATATAGCAGTGACACTTCCCAATGTCAATTACAAACTAACTTTGTAACTGTGTACTGCATTATATATTATCGGGCCTTTGTCTAATATATACATATCACTAAACCACATTTAGTTTCAATCTAATCGTAATCAGATCGAATACGTATATAAGAACAAGAGGTGCAACCATAAATAAGTAATATTATGGAATAAGGGGATGTTCGTATTCATGAATCAGACATAAATACGGCCCGGATTGGCGCTCTGAGCACCAACCCCAACAGTTTTATGGCCCGAGTGGGGATAGAGAAAATAAAAGGCTTAAACCCTGTCATAGTAATTCGATCATTTACAGTTGATGAGGAATCATTGTACCATTTTCGGACATTGGCGGGGTTGCCGCCAGCCTTCAGGCATGATGCATTGAGCTACAAAAGGAGAAATATGTTCAATAAAGCATCCAATTACAGTAAAGACATAAGCTGGATAATGAAAGAAAGTGGCCAGATATTTCTTATGCCCAGACATATCATGCCGAACAAATGAATAACATTGGCCAACTATTCATCGAAATCCGATCGGACATAGAAGATTGGGGCTAAACATCACAGAATGTCCAACCGGACGTATATCACAACAAAAAATCCATATATGTGAAAAACAAAGAGAAATGGAATAGAACTTACAGGGTCCACGAAAGAGCATGTGTGGTCACCCAGAGCAATGAGCGTAAGGATTGGGTCCCCGTATTCAAAACCAAATGATTTTTGGCACCCGAGGTGCAGTCTAAAGTAATGATGAATGGTTAATAGAGATTTTTCGGTACGCGATCGGGAGTCGGGAGTCTTGGTAATGACATTTGCAAAGAATATGAGAGAAATCACGAGAGATAGTTTTCTGAAGAATGGATTTCTGGATCTTTCATAGAAGATATTTGAAAGCACGTTGAATGAGGAGGAGCAGAACCTGATTTTTTATATTCGATAAATGTCCGTCTGGACATGAAGTGAGGACATCCGTACGACATCCGGTTGGACATGCAATGATATCCGACCCGACAAGACTTTGAGATAACAGAATAAGCTTTGCAAGAACGAGGTTAAAGTATATATTGATTAAGCAAGGTCGAAACACCTCAATCGATCAAAGCATCAATGCCCAAGTGTCTAATTTCAACACAACAAAGTTCGAAACACCTTAAACCATAGAAGCATCAGGGGCCCGAATGCCCATTTTCATCTCAGTAAAGGTCGGAGCACCTTAACCGATCGAAGCATCAGATGCCCGAGTGCCCACTTTCATCACAGTAAAGGTCGAAGCACCTTAATCGATCAAAGTATTGGGGGCCCGAGTGCCCATTTTCATCACAGCAAAGGTCGAAGCACCTTAATCGATCGAAGCATCAAGGGCCCCAATGCCCATTTTCATCTTAGCAAAAGTTAAAGCACTTTAACTGATTGAAGTGTCAGGGGCCCGAGTGCCCATTTTTATTTTAGCAAAAATCGAAGCACTTTAACTGATCGAAGTATCGGAGGCTCGAGTACCCATTTCCATTTCAACCGATCAAAGCAACGGGGGCCCGAGTGCACATTTTCATCATAACAAAGGTCGAAGTACCTTAACCAATTGAAGCATCAGGGGCCCAAGTGCCCATTTCTACTTCAACCAATCGAAGCATCGGGGGGGCCCGAGTGCCCATTTTCAATCAACCGATCAAAGCATTGGGGGCCCGAGTGCCCATTTCCATTTCAACCGATCGAAGCATTAGAAGCCTGAGTGCCTATCTCCATCTTCAAAGCATCAAAAACCCTGAGGGTCCATTAACCAACATCTATCAACAAGCACCAACATAGAGTAGAGGTAAGTCAGGTGACGCTAGACAAGCCATATATGTAAAAATACATGCATGAATTTGATAGACTTGTCACTATCACACACTACACATGCCTAATAAGGGCGACTTTAGACACTGCATTCTTACACATAGTCCGATGTCTCTTATAAGGACACACTTGAAGAGTTTAAGGAATTCTGGAAAGAAAAGAAACCTCCAAAAATCCAATAGCTGGGGTTTTGGCCGGACATCATTTATGTCTGGCCAAACATACTACCATCATGTCCGACCGAATATGCCTAAGTCTAGCTGGATGTGCATCGGGTTTCCAGAATAACACTAAGGACTCGATCTTCTTTCCATTTTAACCAATTTCCATAACATAAATGCATTTATTCTTCATCAGTTTCTCGAATAACTTCTTTCTTTAACTGTTGTTTTCCTCACCAATGGGATTTTTTCCTTAATAACAACATTCTTAGCACTATAAAAAGAAAACTGAATTTTTCACGAAGGGGATTGATGTAACACTAGCAATAGAGAAAGAGACACAGAGAGCAAAAAACCACAAAAAATGAATGATTAGCATTCATAAAACCAGCCACACCAAACTTCAAAACACACACAGAAACTTTGTGATTCTTTCTAACAATAGACTTGACCTTCAGCAGTGTTCTCAGAGCCAAGTAACACTTGAGGTACGATATGAGGGCCCCTAAAACTTAAACTCTGCATTCCAAACTCACTATTTTATTGACACTGTATATCCGACCGGAAATCTTATATATCCAGTCGGACACACATCTGTTATACATAAATTCTAGCCATATGATGGTTACAGTCGACCTTCAGTTTCTGGTGGTATATAGGATATAAACCTGGATGTAGATTCCAAAGTCGAATATGAATGGACAGTAGTATGGTTTGCACTCAGAATACAACTCCATGTACCACCACAAAACAGATGCGTACTATTTTACCTCTGTTTTCATATTTATTCTGCGCAATTTATGATTACTGTTTGATTCAATATCATTATCCATGATATTTATTGTCTACTTTGATTATTACTTCAATTGGTAATATGTAATTTTTGGTGCACATGAACCTGCGTTTCTAGTTACAAAGCAAATCCGGCTAGACTTCATACAAGTCCGACCATACATTCTTTAAATTCGGCCAGCCATATAATTAAATTTGGTCAGGACTCCATGAGTCCAGGCCAGTGAAACATGCCTCAATATTCACCGAATATATTATGCTTCATATTTTAATTGCTATAAAACATGTATTTCCATTGTTTATGATATTATTTATCATTTGTGTGATTATGTGCAGTATAAACTATTCATGTGTGATCTGTACATTATAAGACATGTGGATCCTCATTAGAATCTGGATATTATGTTGGCATCAGTAGAGAGCATTATGAACCCAAATAGGTTTAAGGTCGGACTTTGCAAGGGGTGTGGTGTTGTCTTAAATCATTTTTAATGTCTGTGTGACTCTTTTATTATATGATTAGTCCCTCGTGGGCTAATCCTTACTCTCTACGGACTGCGAGCCCAACAGTGTCGTGATCGTCAACGTCATAGGTATAACGGTGAACCCCGCTCCGCTCCTACAAATCTCCCGCTCGCTAGTGAGATCTCTCATCTCCTAATAAACACAATGTAAAAATGAACACATGCTAAGGATTAGGGTGGAATAGTGAAATTTCTTAAAGTTTTAGGATATTTTTAAACATAAAACGATCTTCGAGTTTAAGTTGAATTTCCCTCAGAACATTAGGATTTAAGTTATTATTCCTTTTAGTTTTGAAATTAGGACTGAAATGTAAGTTTTTAGAAATTATAGGGAAGTTCAATTTGACCTAAAAATGGTCCGCGAACGACCGAACCATGGCAAAAACTTTGTTTAATTTTTCCTATCAAGTTCAGTTAACCAAACTTCACTATTTTTGACCGTTTGATTCTTACGATCATAAATTCCATGATAGTAGACCAGTTAATAGAACCTAATGACTTAGGTTGACTGAACCTTGGTAGAAACAACCATAACAGCTAGCTTCAAAGACCAACTATAAATTGATTGTTTCATGATCTTTTACACCTAATCAAATATTTCCAATTAATTCAAATATCATATTTTGATCAATCAAAGAACCCCAACTTGCTTAAATTATAATCAAGTTCAAATGGCACTTCAATTTGTATCATTAGCTTATTAAAGAGCTTTGTAATCTTTGAAGTTTTGTTCACAATTTTCTTATGCTCAAATTTATTGGTTATATTTAAGCCTTTAAAGAAAATTGTAAAAGGTTTGATCCACTTCTGGAAATTAGAATGGTTATGCATCGTCGAGCTCAAAAAGAAGAGTGTGAATAATTTTTGTTGGTAATAGTGCAGACATTATATTTTTACAAATAGCTCGATGATAAGTCTCTTACAGGGACAATATAAGAAAGGTTTGGAAAATTGCAAGGATAAACGTTGGAAGTGAAGGGAACTCCAGAAAATTTCAAAAACATAGTCAAGTCCCGACATGACATCACTTATGTCCGGTCAACCTTTTCTCGGTCCAAATATCTGGATGGATATATATTGGGTTTGGCCAGATATATACAGATCCCAAGATTCGTTGACTAATCACTTTAATTTGATTACATGATTTATAAGATTTGATTTATGTCCGGTCGGACATAGATTAAGCTGTTAGTGCGTGTACAGATTTTAAATTAATAAAATCATGGGATCTGATTAATGTTCAGCTGAACATTGTTCTCAAATAAATATCCATCCAGACATAGATCGAGTTGTTGCTGATTATGCAGATTGGCAATCACTGGAATCAGAGAGGTGATTTGATTTCCCTTTCATTTTTTCAGCAACTATCATGTTTTGAGAGGTGCTTTCCAAGCCAACTACACCTAAAGTATGACGTGATAGCCCATTATTATCTATTTCCATCATGTTCTGCATCGTTATCTTTTTTTTATCTTACATAGTATCTTTGGCCGAACTTAATATAGATCTGGCCAGACATGCACATCTTTTATAAATGTTCGACAAAATCTAAAATATCTAGCCAGGTTTCTACGAAGCCAGGCTGAGAGAATATGCATTAATTATATTACCCTTATAACTGTTGGACAATTATGACCCATAACATCACTATTTGTAAATGACATGGTGTTTTTGTTGGACAATTGTGACCCATAACATCACTATTTGTAAAATACTTGTGGTTTTTGTGAACAAATTAACTATGCGACAAAGGAAATTGCCATTTTATCATTTTGTAATTAGATTACTTGAATATATAAACGATAAAAGTCCTTATGATTAGTTCCGGATTAATAAGATATGAGATAATATCAATCCACTAAAGGTTTAATTATTAAATATCCATAGTCGTAGTATTATCGAGACTGGACATCGATAATGCGGAATAGACTAGTGTTACACTTGTGCACGTTATGGAAGTGTAACGACATAGTTCTCATATATTTGGGTATTGGATACTCATGCAAGTGTAATAAGAGGTTCTGTTTACCGATGGTACGGAAACAGCTTCGCTCTGGATAGACCCATCGAAATCCTATTGGTAGTATGATTATGTATCTATGGGAATCAGAATCAGGGTAGGTGTATTTGGTCTTAACTTGAGACTTGCATCGCTAATACTTGCGACAATCAATACGCTTTGGTTTTGGTTGTCCAGGGCTTTAACAGGTTCTGTGTACGCCTATTCTGGGTTTATTGAGAATCGTAGTGTATTGGGTGTGATGTTGACCGGCGTAAACACACACGTATAACGCAAGCGCACGTATCGTTCAAGTAGTATAAAAATATCGATCCCACGAGGACTTAATTCCTACTGTTGTTATTAATTATTGAATCTATTTAATTACAAATATCTAATTAAAGGGGAGAATGGAATTGATTGCTTGATTGGTTTGATTGTAGATTTGCTAAATAAATAAATAAAAAGATAAAAGAAAATACTAAGGAAAATACAGATAAAAAGATATAAGGTTGTGAATTCTTTTAATATCATTTAAAAGATGAAGTGATTATTTTATGTTTGTGTAATAAATCTGTTTACTAACCTGGAACACTAAATTATGTAAAAGCCTCTTCCGATGGTCAACTACAAATACCCAGTATAACCCAATTGAACCATATTCCTATGTCAACCACATTACCTGGATTCATTAAGTCTAAGTTCCAATTATGGCTACCCCCGCCCTACCGCCCTACAAGTATATTCCTATCCTGTAAGGAAATCTATTAAAGGGTTATCTATCCTCAAAGAAGATCGTGGGCTATTAAGTCTAAGGCGTGAAATACCTAAATCCCTATGTCTAGTTCATTTTAGATTAACCATATCAATCTTATTGGTGATCAGACAATAAGAAGCTTTAAGCTTAAGACTTAATAAGTAAACTTATTAAATACCCAAACTATAAAATAATCCCTTATAAACTATTGATATTAAAAGTTATCACAACCCCTAGATAACTAACACATAACTAGGACTAATAGAAAAATAAAAGACATAAAATAAAAATACTGAAAAGTAAAATAAAATAAAATGTTAAGGTAAAAGGAATTATTTCTACTACTACTTATTTAGATATCTCCCATTAAAATAATATAAAAACTTGTGATTAATATCAACCAGCCAAAAGGCGGAACCACCAATAACCAGCCATAAAGGCGGAATTTATGTTTTATTAACCACCGACCAATCTGGCGGTATCCTGATTAAGTCCAATTTAAATAGTAAATATATTATTTTAAGGGAGATTAATCTAAATAGTAATAGTAAAAGAAATTACCTTTCACCCGAACATAAGGAAATTACCGCATCACGGTAAATAGTAAAAACTGTAAAAAGTAAAAAGTAATAGTAATAAAAACTGTAAAAGAAAGTAAAAAGTAAAAATTAAATTACTATTATTACAAAAAGTAATTAAAAATTATTTACAAAAGTAAAAAAAATAAAAACTAAAGACTTTAGAGAGAGAAACTCTCTCTTTAGAAGATTTGAAGAGAGAGGACTGGACACAAATTTCTGAAATCTGGTTCTGAATTTATAGGCGTCGATAGGGTCTGGGCGTCGCGCCGCGCGGCCAGCGTCGCGACGCGAGCTACAGTGACACGTGTCACGCGCTGGTTGGTTGACTCAGATTTGATCCGTTGACTTGGCACTGTTCATGACGTCATCGCTTACGTCATGCTGACGTGTCTACTGTTCATGACGTCATTGCTTACGTCATCGTGATGATGTGGCGACACGTGGCATGACACGTGGGGCGGCGGCCGTCGGACGAATGAGAGCTTGACACGTGGCGCGCTGTGATTGGCTGATGATGACGTGGCTCGTGACTCGGTTGACTTGCTGACGTGGCTGCTGATGTGGACGCTGACGTGGCGACACGTGGCATGACACGTAATGGCGGTGGCCGGCCACGCAATGAGATCTTGACACGTGGCACGGCGCTTGTTAGCATCACCGTTGTGATGGTGACACGTGGCAGGCGCATTTTAGCAAAGTCAAACTTTTCAACTTGTTGACCCGTTGACCAAGGCGCATTTAGCATCTCTGGTGCACGCTGGGCGGGCGTCGCGGCGCGCAAGGTCCAGCGTCGCGACGCTCTGAAGACAGAAATTTTCCAGTTGGTGCATTTTTGTCCAGTTTTGCCCCAAATTGCCTCCAGTGCTGTCCAAACTTTATTTATCTGCAAAATAACAACAAAACACATCAAAACGTTCATAAAACTCGAGAAACAATACAAACATTAGGTCAAATGAGTGGGAAATAGTGGTATAAATACCACTTATCACACCCCCAAACCTAACATTTTGCTAGTCCTCGAGCAAAACAGAAAATAAAATAACATAATAAAATTTAACTAAGCCACTTTCGTAGGGATCACGGTTGCATTTAGCGTATGCAACAAGCCTTTAAACCCCTAGGTGTCCCTAGTGGACGAGTGTAGTCTCGTGAGGGCTTACAGCAATGATACCCACAAACATTTTACAATAGTAAAAAGTTAGTAAAACTAATGCACACAAAAGCAAAAAGACAAGCGAAAAGAGAATAAAGAAAGTTAGTGACTAATCAGGTGAAAATTCTACTCCAAGTTACTGGTTGTTTTGTTTCTTTCTAAATTACCGAATAAGTAAATTCTCCGATTATTTTTACCATTCTTCATATACACAGCTAACAAAATATTAATCAACTCATTTTTGCCCACAACAGTCATAAGTGCAGTTGATAAGAGAATAATATTTTTGTTCTAAAGTTCTATCAGATTTCACACCTTTTTGTAGCAATGGAATAATTTTCTGATTTTTCTGATTTTTTTTGATTTTTTCTCTATTTTTTATTTATATACAATACCTTCCGTCTATGTAGCGAGCTTTGGGTTGGTGGCTCCCAAACCAGTTGGCTTTAGGGCACCAGGTGTTAAGACACCCCTACGAACTTAATTACTCAGACTTCAGATATATATATTTATTTTTGCAGCATCTTTGATCCATGTAGCGAGCTTTGGGCCAGTGACTCCCAAACCAGTTGGTTTTAGGGCACTAGGTGTTAAAACACCCTTACAGACTTAATAACCGGATCTCGGACGTTTTTTTTTTTTTTTTTTTTTTTTTTTTTTTTTTTTTTTTTTTTACTCCATCACTATTTAGAGATGCTTCCTCCAATTAAACTATAGCACGGAATATTACAAACTTTTCAATTTTAGCTCATGACTGTATGTTCCATGTAAGTTCATAATACCTGTCAACTGAACATATGAAGATTCATTTTAGTCAGATTTATGGAGAATTCACAAATTAAATAATTTTAAAAGGAAATAAACAAAAATTAACTTATTTTGAAAATGGGCTTGAGATACGTATCAGGAGTGAAAACTCCTTACTCAGCTACCTCTCACTAATTTCACCTTTTTAGTCAAAATAAAAACATAAAAATGCAAAATCTTTTTGTAATTTGTGAAAATTTTTCAATTTTTTTTGTATTTTTCGAAAAATTTTGGACTAAAAATAAAATACACAAACTAAAAACACGGTACTAATCAACTAAATCCCTCCCCCAAACCTAAATGAGACATTGTCCCCAATGTCTTAAACAGTAAAAGGAGAGTTAGAAGGTTGTACCTGGTTAGCTGAAATCTACAGGAAATTAAAGGTTAAGATCCAGATTAATTCGACGCCTCTTACCACGATCGTCCTCAGACCAATTTATCTTTGATAGGATAGGGTCAACTTGTGGTTCATAGGCTATAAGTTGGTCTATTAGATCCGGAGCAAGTCTGGCAGTGAAGAGGAGTTCCTTCATAGGTTTTGATACGAACCCATTTCTCCGTGCATCATCAAGAAACACACAAAGAAAATCATAAAATCCATCAACGTTGAGCAAACCAATTGGTTTCTGGTGTATATTCAGGTTCGCCCAAGATAGAACTATAAAAATTTCCTCCAATGTTCCCAAGCCACCTGGCAAAGCAATAAAAGCATCAGCACGGTTAATCATTTCTACACCAGGCGTTCAGACATACCTGATACGATCAGTTCCTCTCCGTTTGATGAGCCAATAAGATTTGCCTCTGCCAAGGGTTTTGGGACGATTCCCAAAACATGACTGCCTCCTTCCTGTACGGCCTTTGAAACGATCCCCATAAGTCCGAGATTGCCTCCGCCATATATTAGGTGCATATTCCTTGCAACTAAAACTCGACCCAATTCTCGTGCTGCTTCTATGTATTGTGGTTTAGTACCAACAGTACTACCACAAAACACACAGATGTTTTCAACTCGTCTTCTTGAAGTGGCTTCCATTTTTCTATGTATTTATTTCTTTATTCTTTTTGACTCTGGATGACTTCAAAAGTGCAATGATGAGTTGAATTTATAGTACCTGAAAAAGGGTGAGTAATAATAGCACTAATATCTTCCAGAGGACGTTTGTTAGCTAAACAACAAAACAAATCGTGAAAGGTCAAAAAGTCTGGATCCTGTCTACGAAAATAAAGATAAGTACAACAGAAAAGCGAATCAAAGCAATAATTAAGGTAACGGAATTGTGTACGCAATACGCCATTCGCTTAGTATATAAATCCATTAGGATGCGTCTCAAGATTTCATTCATTACTAAGTCTTTGCTAATGAATTGTTTCTCTTCTTTGATTGCCACACACAATTCCTTCTGTCTTAAAATGCTCCGTTTGTGCCTTTCCCTACAAAATAACACACAAAATTAAAAAGTTCACACAAAATAAAATTCAATAAAATTGCATGGGTTGCCTCCCTGCTAGCGCTGAATTTTTCGTCTTCAGCCAGACGTGACTGAAATCCATCTGTTAAGGAGGTTTCAATGTCGTTTTGGTTGTCCGATTAAGGACAATCCCGTGAGCGTTGCTTTTGAATGGTCTCTTCCAACGGTAAAGTGGCAAAAGGAGTTTTGTCTCATTCAGTGCTCGTGCCACCTTTTTACTCCTTTTTGCTCCAGTGGTTCCTGAAAAGAAAGAAAGAAAATCAGGAGGTCTCGTATGGTGTTTGACTTGGAATGGAAGTTCCATTCTGTCAAACTTCTGGGTGATATCTTTGATTTGCACTCCCCAAAACAGCGATGTTTTTCCTGAATGCTCTGGATCTTTATTTTGGTCTGACTGTTGCTCTTCCATTTGCTCTTCTTTTTGCTCCACCTTTTCTTCACAAATGTATTTGAAAATTTCCATATTCAGCTCTTCATCTGTCATCTGTGAAATACATGCATCAAAATTGTCAACCTGAGGATGAAAAGAAATGTCAGATTTTAGGTCTTCATCCTCTGATCTGGGTGAAATGATTGGCTCAGGTAGATCTTCATCAAACATTTGTGCAAAGCATTCTCCAAGATCTTCATTTTGAGGATACAGAATTCCATCCTCAATTTTGATGCAGTTGGTACAATATTTCAGCTTCATCCTCTTCATCCTCGTCAGAATCTGAATAATAGAAATCAAATCGAGACTTTGCCGGTTCGGGTTCCTGAACTGATACCTCTGGTTGTTGATACTGCTCAGCCTCCTCCTCTGTTGAAATGTCATTGTGAAATGATTGGTACTTGAAGGCTTCATCAGTGTCATCTGGAACTGGTTCTTGAGGTATATAGTTCTGGTTTTCTGTTAATTGTCTGATCTGATCTGTCATTCTCTGTATGGATTCTGTGTTACTCTGAACTTGTTGATCAAATTGAGCTGCTTGTTCCTTGAACATGTGAATCAATTGATCTTCCTCAAATGGTTCTGGTTGTTGATAAGGATCAAAGGTAGATGGTGGATAAGATGGAAAATGTGGCTCTGTGAAATGTGATGGCTCTTCATTGCATGATTGCCTCCAGAAATTCTCCCACTCTGATCGATATATACATTGATCGCTCGGGTGGTTACTATCACAAATCACACATCTCCCCATTTCGTTCTGATGAACAAATGTAGTATTGCTTGGTTCTGGCATCCAGTGATAATCATTGGGTTGTTCAACAGGCCACAGAAAACCAGACTGTTGCTCCCAGATTTGGGGTGTATCTTCTTGTAAAGCATGTAATCTTTCAATCTCCCAGTAGTGTTCCATTTTTAAGTCACCTGAAATCAAAAGAAAGAAATAAAAATTACAGATAAAAATAAAGAAAATTAGATACAAGTAAATTAGATAGCTTCAAAATTAATAACTCAAGAAATATAAGTCCCCGGCAACGGCGCCAAAAACTTGACCGGCGTAAACACACACGTATAACGCAAGCGCACGTATCGTTCAAGTAGTATAAAATATCGATCCCACGAGGACTTAATTCCTACTGTTGTTATTAATTATTGAATCTATTTATTACAAATATCTAATTAAAGGGGAGAATGGAATTGATTGCTTGATTGGTTTGATTGTAGATTTGCTAAATAAATAAATAAAAAGATAAAAGAAATACTAAGGAAAATACAGATAAAAAGATATAAGGTTGTGAATTCTTTTAATATCATTTAAAAGATGAAGTGATTATTTTATGTTTGTGTAATAAATCTGTTTACTAACCTGGAACACTAAATTATGTAAAAGCCTCTTCCGATGGTCAACTACAAATACCCAGTATAACCCAATTGAACCATATTCCTATGTCAACCACATTACCTGGATTCATTAAGTCTAAGTTCCAATTATGGCTACCCCCCCGCCCTACAAGTATATTCCTATCCTGTAAGGAAATCTATTAAAGGGTTATCTATCCTCAAGAAGATCGTGGGTTATTAAGTCTAAGGCTGAAACCTAAAATCCCTATGTCTAGTTCATTTTAGATTAACCATATCAATCTTATTGGTGATCAGACAATAAGAAGCTTTAAGCTTAAGACTTAATAAGTAAACTTATTAATTACCAAACTATAAAATAATCCCTTATAAACTATTGATATTAAAAGTTATCACAACCCCTAGATAACTAACACATAACTAGGACTAATAGAAAAATAAAAGACATAAAATAAAAATACTGAAAAGTAAAATAAAATAAAATGTTAAGGTAAAAGGAATTATTTCTACTACTACTTATTTAGATATCTCCCATTAAAATAATATAAAAACTTGTGATTAATATCAACCAGCCATAAAGGCGGAACCAAAATAACCAGCCATAAAGGCGGAATTTATGTTTTATTACCCACCGACCAATCTGGCGGTATCCTGATTAAGTCCAATTTAAATAGTAAATATATTATTTTTAAGGGAGATTAATCTAAATAGTAATAGTAAAAGAAATTACCTTTCACCCGAACATAAGGAAATTACCGCATCACGGTAAATAGTAAAAACTGTAAAAAGTAAAAAGTAAATAGTAAAAACTGTAAAAGAAAGTAAAAAGTAAAAATTAAATTACTATTATTACAAAAAGTAATTAAAAATTATTTACAAAAGTAAAAAAAATAAAAACTTAAAGACTTTAGAGAGAGAAACTCTCTCTTTAGGAAGATTTGAAGAGAGAGGACTGGACACAAATTTCTGAAATCTGGTTCTGAATTTATAGGCGTCGATAGGGTCTGGGCGTCGCGCCGCGCGGCCAGCGTCGCGACGCGAGCTACAGTGACACGTGTCACGCGCTGGTTGGTTGACTCAGATTTGATCCGTTGACTTGGCACTGTTCATGACGTCATCGCTTACGTCATGCTGACGTGTCTACTGTTCATGACGTCATTGCTTACGTCATCGTGATGATGTGGCGACACGTGGCATGACACGTGGGGCGGCGGCCGTCGGACGAATGAGAGCTTGACACGTGGCGCGCTGTGATTGGCTGATGATGACGTGGCTCGTGACTCGGTTGACTTGCTGACGTGGCTGCTGATGTGGACGCTGACGTGGCGACACGTGGCATGACACGTAATGGCGGTGGCCGGCCACGCAATGAGATCTTGACACGTGGCACGGCGCTTGTTAGCATCACCGTTGTGATGGTGACACGTGGCAGGCGCATTTTAGCAAAGTCAAACTTTTCAACTTGTTGACCCGTTGACCAAGGCGCATTTTAGCATCTCTGGTGCACGCTGGGCGTCGCGGCGTGCAAGGCTCCAGCGTCGCGACGCTCTGAAGACAGAAATTTTCCAGTTGGTGCATTTTTGTCCAGTTTTGCCCCAAATTGCCTCCAGTGCTGTCCAAACTTTATTTATCTGCAAAATAACAACAAAACACATCAAAACGTTCATAAAACTCGAGAAACAATACAAAACATTAGGTCAAATGAGTGGGAAATAGTGGTATAAATACCACTTATCAGATGTCAAGATGGAAGTATCACTTCAGTCATATGGAGATGATGATCACGCATGGATACAGAACTGGTACTCTATTATGTTGCAACTATCGGGATAATATGACAAGGTCATGATTATCCGATTAAAGAGACTAGTTGCTAGTGATCCGATATATGCTTCGTACGGGGCAGACATTATTCCAACCCCAGGCCTAGCATGTGACATCCGATACTGGATCGCAATACGCAATACTTGGTATACTACGCTTGATATAGATTATGTATTCCTTAAAAGAATATTTCTGGAGAATTGGGTAGGCACGGTGCTTTGATAGAAGGCAATCATGTCTTGTAAATCGGTAAGAATGTGGTACGGGGTACGCACATGTTCGGATAGTCCGACGACCAGATTTACTGCCAACATATCCAGGGATCTCATGGGTCGCTTCTCGAAGATTCACCGATGACGTTTGACTCGAACAGAATTAATCTTGGATTAATTATAAGAGAGAGAAAATTAATCTGGGATCAATTACGGCAAGAATTTATCTGGGATAAAATTCAAATAGTAGAGAGAAAATGATTAATTGGAATTAATCGATTAAATAATATATTTGATATATTAAATGAAATTAGATTTCATAGCGGAATTAAAATTGGATTTTAATTCGGGCAAACGAATTAATTTAGAATTAATTCGCGAGCGACTTTCGTAATAATTTTGCGAGGTATTATTATTTAATTAAATTTGATTTAATTAAGTCGCAACGGAAAATTAGTTAATTCAAAATTAACGAACCCGAGCCTGAAATGTGTTTTGCGGGCCCACTCAAATTTTGAATTTAAAGTGGGGCCCACCTAGTCACATCACTAGTCAACTTTATTTAGCTTTTGGTTGATAGAAGTTGGTAGTTGGTGTTAGCTTGTAAATTACACAATCTTTATTTTATTTGATTTGTGTAAGACATTTAACAACTTTGGATATTTGATATTTGATTTTGGAAAATCAAAACAAGTTACACACTCTCCCTCTCACATTGCCAATTGCACTCTCCCTCTCTCACTTTCAAATTGGCGTGAACCTAGGATTCATGAGTTCTTGATTTTGTTTCAAAATCTTGATTGCTAGCACAACAAAGGAGTCAACAAAGGTGTTAGAGAAACTTATCCCTAGAGTTTGGAATTCAAAGGAGGGTTTGGAGCATTTCTCAAAGGCAAATTTTTTTATTATCTCTACATCCACTAAACCGTTCATTGTAAGTATTTTAAGCACACTTATCTTGAATTATTCATACAATTTTATGCTTAATAGATCCTTGGCATGTTCTAGGAACCTAATAGTTTTTTGTACAAATTAACTATGTGACAAACAAAAATTGCTCTTTTATCATTTTGTAATTGGATTACTTGGATATATAAATGATAAAAGTCCATATGATTAGTACCGGATTAATAAGATATGAGACAGTATTAATCTATGAAAGGTTTAATCATTAAATATCTCTAGTCGTAGTATTATTGAGACTGGACATCGATAATGCGAAATAGGCTAATATTATACTTGTGCGCGTTATGGAAGCTTAACAGCATAGTTCTCATATATTTAAGTATTGGATACTTATGCAAGTGTGATAGGAGGTTTTGTTAGCCGTTGGATCGGGAACAGCTTCGCTCAGGATAGACCCGTCGGAGTCCCATTGGTAGTATGACTATGTGTTTATGGGAATCCGAATCAGGGTAGGTGTATGTGGTCTTAACCTGAGACTTGCATCGCTAATACTTGCGACAATCAATATACTTTGGTTTTGGTGGTCCAGAGCTTTAACAGGTTCTGTGTACGCCTCCTCTGGGTTTACTGAGAATCGTAGTGTATTGGGTGTGATGTCAAGATGGAAGTATCACTTCAGTCATATGGAGATGATGATCACGCAGGGATACAGAACTAGTACTCTTAAATGTTGCAGCTATCGAGATAATATGACCAGGTCATGATTATTCGATTATAGAGACTAGTTGTTAGTGATCTGATATATGCTTCGTACGAGGCAGACATAATTCCAGCCCTAGGCTTAGCATGTGACATCTGATACTGGATCGTATTACGCAATATATTGTATACTACGCCTGATACATATTATATATGAAAGTACCTACAAGCAATAGCGACAAACAATCTCTATACCCAAGAGGGGGGGTGAATTGGGTTATCGCTATAAATGCGAAATTATACAATCTTTGCCGATTTTAAGCTCTTATTACCAACTGGGAGTTTTAGGCAATTTTCTCTATTCCAATTAATAGCATATATGCAAGTTTCTAATCAATATTATAGATGTAATCAAACTTGCAAATAGTAAAAGAGTAGGGAAAGAGAGATACGACACCGCGATATATAGTGGTTCGGCAAATCGTGCCTACGTCCACTCCCTCAAGCCTCGCTTGAAGATTTCCACTAAAATCGAGTTTTCCGTGGTTCACTCGTAACCAAGAGTTTTCCGCCAAGGCGCACTCCGAACCCTTTTACAATTTTGAGTTTTGTTCGTAGGTGCACTCACAACCTTTACAATTTACCCAAGCAATGGGATTTCACAAATCACAAGTGTTTTTGATAAAGAAGAATTAAAACACACTTGGGCACTCACAAATAATAAGAAGATTGTGTGAGAGCAAACCCAAGTGATCTAAGCTCACTAAATGATATGGAAGATGTGTGTGTGAGCTTGGATGAGTGTTTATGAATATGAAGGTGTATATCACTCTTTGTTTACCTTAGAGAATGTATATGAAGGTTTTCTAGATCTCTAATCTAAGGCAAAGGAGTTGGGGTTCTATTTATAACAAAATGCAAAGCTTTCCCCAACTTACAGCGAGACCGGCGAGAAAACCGGCGAGGAGACCAGCATACCGGTCTAGGGTTTCAATATCTCCCAACGGCTATATAACGTTCGAAAAACTAGCCGTTAGACCGGCGAGCAAACCGGTATGGAGACCGGCGAGGACCAGCCCGGTTCCAGAGAGCAGGATTTTCTTGCCAATACCGGCATGTATACCGGCGAGGTAACCGGCACGGTATAGCCCGATTCCAGTAGGCATGCAAAACATGGGAAGGCCGGTTTAATGACCGGTAAGGGACCGGTAAGGTCCATGTCGGTTCCAGAGAGCTTCCCTAAATACTAAAATGCAGATTTGAAGGTTTTAATGCATTTTGTACATGCCCCTAATGCATCTAAGTGAATGTGCATGATCCCTATGAGCTTAGGCACTTGAATATACATCTCACATTACAAATGAAATCCTAAGCTAAGACTTTTGCAATATAATCTTCATTTTGCCGCAAGTCTTCACATTCTCGCTCTTCACCTCATATGCTTCGACACTTTTTGTATTGCTTCATGATTGTACGTCGAAGTCGTCAATTGCGTTGACGTCATCAAAATCCAATTAAGCGATCAAGTCGCCAACAATATATTCATCGTTGAATATTTCTGGAGAATTGGGTAGGCACGGTGCTTTGCTAGAAGCCAATAATGTCTTGTAAATCGGTGAGAACATGGTACGGGGTACACACATGTTCGGATTATCCGACAATCGTATTTACTGCCAACATATCAAGAAATATCTTGGGTCACTTCCCAAAGATTCATCGATGACATTTGAAACAACATAATTAATTTAAGATTAATTACGAGAGAGAAAATTAATCTGGGATTAATTACGGCAAAAATTTATCTAGGATTAAATTCGTCTAGAAAAGAGAACGCGATTAATTTGGAATTAATTGGTAAAATAAATTTAATAGTTAAATTATATTTTTCTATTTAATTTATTTAATTGGGATAAAATAATATATTGGATATATTAATTGAAATTGGATTTCAATACAGAATTAAAATTGGATTTTAATTCAAGCAAACGAATTAATTTGGAATTAATTCGTAAGCGGCTTTCGTAATAATTTTACGAGGCATTATTATTTAATTAAATTGGATTTAATTATTTAGCGACGGAAAATTCGTTTAGTCGGATTAAACGAACCTGGCCCAAGTGTGTTGTATAAGCCAACTTGAATTTGGAATTCATAATTGGGTGGGACCCACAACTCACATCACTTGTTAAAATTATGATGGTGGTAGTTGGAAATAGTGTTTGAATTATTTAAACACTCAACAGCACAAAACCAAGTCAACACTTTTAGAAAGTATATTATTCACTCATCTTTCTCTCTTCTCTCCCTCCATGGCCGATTATCATGTTCTCTCTTTTGGAATTTTTGTTGCAAAAATTATACTAGCTAGCACTTAAAGGAGTCAAAGAAAGGTGATAGAGAAACTCACCCTTGAGTTTGGAATTCAACACCAAGCTTGGAGCTTCCACATCCAAGGAAATTTTTGAAATCTCCAATCCGATCAATGTGAGTATTTCCGCTACTTTCACTTGATTTATTCACACACAAATCTTGTTTAGAGATACTTGGCATGTCTAGGACACTAACAATAACCATGTTGTGTTATTACACTTTCATTATTTTATTACTATTGTCTATGTTTTACAGTCATTTTATTATTGCCATGTTATTACTACTTTGCTATTATTGTTGCTATGCATGATTCTGTATTTTTGTCTTTCTAGTTTAGCAGTATATCCAGCTAGACTTGAGGTAAGTGTAACATCCCCGATTCGAGAGATGCTACCGGCAGGGAATAGGCCGTACTATCCCCCTGAGCCTCTGACACTAAACCAGAAACACATACTAAGACTTTTTTCTTTATTTAAAATATATGTGTGTGGGACTGTAGCCCAAACTTAATGACTTGTAATACAACTCAACATTAATAATTATAAACTTAATAACACATTGTTTTACAATGATTATCTCAAACCAAAGACTAATACATAATTTCTACTCGACACTGGCTGGACTTTCCCTATTCCTGACTTTAGACTGATGGACTCCACACCCTAGTGAATGCATCAGTATCTGTCCTCCTGAGCTCGTCCTCCGAGAATACCTACAAAATAAGGAAACTAGGAGTGGGTTAGACCGTTATATGATCTAAGTGAGTGGACAAAAAACTAAAATACTTTTGTGAGAAAAATCTTTTGGTTCTGAAATCAAAGTCCAGAAATAACTTTATCTAAAAACTCTTTTTTCTAAAAACTTTATCAGAACTTTCTTTTATAAAACTTAATCTTTCTGAAAACTGCTTTCTGAAAACTGTTTCTAAAATCTGCTTTTTGAAAACTATTTTCTGGAAATCTGGTATCTGAAACTGATCTGTATCTGAAAAATACTTGACATATGAGGGCGTTATGTATCGTCGTCCCCCCATACGCCTATCTAGAGCCAGGAATGAAAAACCATGACTTTGGGGCGTTACGTATCGTTGTCCCCCAAAGCATGCCACTCATGTCCCTGAAATTGGTGGTCTTGAGGCGTTACGTATCGCCGTCCCTCAAGCCACAAAACTAGAGCCGGTAGTGCTGATCCATGCTATTACCTGACCCTGAAACTAGGGTCTAGGGGCGTTATGTATCGCTGTCCCCTAGCCCTGAACTAGGATCTGGGGGTGTTACATATCGTCGTCCCTCAGTCCTCTACATGTGCACATGTTCTCACTCCGTCAATTCCAAACTGTATCAAGTTACATACTGGGGTGGATTTTTCCCTCATGTCCCCAAAAAACATAACACACGTTCTGAAAATATTTATTCTTAAATATAACTTAAATCATCAGCTTTTATGTAATAACTGTAATAAAAATAATCTATCGCCATAAGGCATACAAGTAAGTCTGTTGTAAAAATACCAAATGGAAATCAACTTAAAAGAGTAGTGTCCACTCACCATGTTGAAATTCCGATAGCCTTTCATCACTTCGCAAAAGAACTCGTGGTTCCTGTGATGATCTCTTCTTTGTGAAACTCCTTGTCTTTCAAGGTTCCAAGGAGGGCATATCTTATTGTCTCTTCCTTCTCTTTTCTTTCTTCTTTTCTTCTCTCTCTTTTCTTCTTTCTCTTCTCTTATTATTATTATTATTATTATTATTCTTCTTCTCATTCTTCTCTCTTTCTTCCACGGTTCCTTCCTTCATTTTTGTTTCAAAATTTTATGATTTGTGAATAGTTCACTCTTTATAGTGGGTGGGGTTGTATGTATTTGAAATTGGAAATTTGGAGAAAGGTGTAGAATTGTGTAGAAAGTTTGGGATTTCTTCCAATTTAGTCCAAAATTACTATTTATCCGAATTTGACTTGTATTTTTGACCTATCTCTGGTCCGAATTGGAAAATTATTCAACATGAAAGTTGTAGATCTCGATCTCAGCTTTCCGAAAATATAAAATTCATAAAAATTAGAGTTCGTATGAGAAAGTTATGATCCAAATACCCATGGCTATCCATATTGAGTCTTAAAATAATTTCCATATCGGAAATACAAGAAATTAACGAATGCCCGAAAAGTAATCCTCTTGTGTCCATACATACTTAAACATGATTTTTATCATAAATATGTCTCCGATAACGTGATAGTCATCGATCTTTGGTAACACACAAGTCGCCCGGATTACCGAATGTTACAAATTCTCCCCCCTTAAATAAGATTCGTCCTCGAATCCTCTTTAAACTCGGGACCTTATCGTGGATCACATGATTTGTGGTTTCTAATAGACCATCAACTCTAACTGACTATATGCCCATCCTCTTCGTCTCATGCACTGTATAATACTACTTCTCGATGACTTTCCATGTAATACACTACACCACCCGAACAATGAGATGATCATGTTAAATCTAGAATGTCATGACTTTGAAATCTAGAAGGCATTTGCCCGACTAATTGTTTATCACTTGACTGGTAGAATATGTCATTCTCCATCATTTTTATTATCTAATATATACATTATACCTTTTGTCATACTTGGTAGGTTGCTCTAGAGTTTGTAATTTCAGTGAATAACCCTTAAATTATTTACTGAAAAGTATTATCTTGTTCTTGTTTCATCAAAATCTTCGCTGAATATCCTTAACTACCTCATCTCTGGACTTCTAGTCGTGCTCAACATACTTTGTCTTCAGGAAATCTCTTTCTAGAACTTTAGCTATACTCAACAATCATTAACTTAATCAGGTTCTTAGTAGCTGGTGCCTTTGACTATTTCTAAAAATACTAACGTCTCTACGATCAGGCTTCATATTCTCCCTTTTTGGAATAGATAAGTTTACCTGAGTGTCCTTGTCATTATTTGTAATGCTTGTTCGTGATACTCCTTTTACTCTACTTGTCTAACTTGATTTTTAATATTCTTCCTCATCACTTAGCTACTTAACTTCCTATATTCTCATGCCAAACTGCTTATGAGCTTCTCTCTTCAATTTCCAATATTCTTACTTATCTATGGGGGCTTAGGGTTCTTAGGTTACCGGTGTCGTCTACTGATGACACTGGTATTCAAAATATTTCTTTTAGGTGGTTTTCTAGTATTCCTCCTTAATTAGCTACTAATTCAGACTTAATTGTATCCACCCTGGTGTTTAAACCATATTCTCAGTCGGCGCTGGTAGTTTGATCCTGGCTAAAGCTCATATTCTTCTGTACTTTGTTAGCAATCTACTAAACCATCTCATATCATTGGTTTGAACTGATACTAAGAAACCTTTGTTGTTTCATTCTTCTATTATTGCTTGCTTGGTATTTTCTCATATTATCTCGACAGATTCATCCAACTGTTTATTTATTGACCTTTTTATCTTCTCTTTTTCTTTATTATACTCTTGTGACTAGTCTAGCCTATGTCTGCTTCTTTATTCAAAGGAAGTCATCTCTCACATGTCTCTAGTTATGTTTAACGTTGTTCATTTTTACATCATTATCACTACTTAATTAGTATTTTCTCTTTTCATTGCTTTATCTAATAACTCATTTTCTAGATCTCTTACTTAGAGCCATTCTCTTTTCTATTCTGTTCTGGTACTATATCTAAAGGCTTTATGTTTCAGTTTCTTTTCACCATGTATTGTCTCGTTTCTGAGGATACTTTGAGGCGGACTTCAAATGTCATCTTCATTGCTGTCATTTAACGAGGGTTGGGAGGGTGGGGATTATCCTGGAGTCTTCCGGTAGTGGTGTTCTCACTAGCTATACGTGATGCAGTTGTTTATACTACTCATATTTAAACTTATGATTCTGCTATTTTCTTGTCTGGTGTCGACTTCCCCACTAGGGTAGTACTATTAGGAACTATCTGAATTTCATGTTTGAACTTTTATTACTAATTTGTTTCCTAATTATCGACAATACCACCCTTTATTGTGAACCTCCTTAGGGTTCATGTTCTGTCAATCTCTTACTATGCTCCGTCTATTATTCTTTCTTACTAAGCTTTGCTCTATTACTTAACTTCCTACTCATCTAATTTCCTTGAACTCCTTATATCTTTATTTCTCTAGAAACTTCATCATCTTTGATTCCTTAAGCCATCTCTACTAAGTTTTTTGGTTCGGGTGATGATCTTTACCTATTATTTCCTTCTCAATATCATGAGATTCTTTATAAATTGTTCACCATAATCCTGAGAGTCGTTATCCTTAATGCCTTTGTATTTCTAAATCTTTCATTCATTAAGGGTTCCTTATTTCAATGGCGGCCTCCAAACTTAGCTCATCTTACTGGGGCATCATATTATTCTTCCTCATGATTATTTATGTTTCATTAGACTTATCAATTTGGCTATCTAGCCATCTCGCGATTCGTCTAATATATCCATTACTATATTTTACTGGTTCTTTTCTTTACTAGGCTCTAAGTTGAGAGGTGAGCACACACAATTCATAAGGATCTGTAGACACGCATTTCTATTTTACACTTAAGCTCAACGATGATCTGGTTAGGTGTTTGCATGCTTTACTAGGATCAAGGTTTCTGGAAGGAAGTGTCATTATTAGTTTTACATGAGCCTGATCGACTACTCATTGTCTTGGGGTCCCACAACTACTATCAATTTTCCACGCTACTATCTTCTCACTTTGTTATCTATGTACCTGAATGTACCGAATTTCCTTGTTAACTTCCGCGTCCTTCTTTATAACTTTCATATCTTGACTTTTGGTTCTTAGTTGTACTACCAATGCTAGTGGTGACTGATACTTCCGGTTACTTCCTAGATCTCCAATCTCCATGTTTACTATAAGTTTCGACTTTGGCACTCTAATCTATTGTCCATACTGATACTCTTCTTGTTCTTAAATGACTCTAACCCCTCGGGTCTATTCTTTTATACTTCTACGGTTTTTACTGGCTTTAGGCTGATCTGTAGGACCTATTATGCTTGATCTATTCTGAGGAGTTCCACTATACTGCAAGCCTCGTGCTGACCTGCCTATATCTTTAGACTATACTGAGTTCTTTTCTTTACTCCCTCAAAACTTCCTCATTTTTTTCTGGACGATCTATCTTTCAAGATCTTCATTTTCTTAAATGAACTCTCGTCAAGCTTGTTACGGTTTCTTATATCTATGCTAATAAGATCTGGGCTAACAGCTAATGCCTTGATAGATTTCAGTATCCATGTTATGGTACTTTGTGTTCTGATAGAGTTTATTGCTCATGAAAGGTGGGTATGAGCTAGCCTCTATCGGGACAGCTTCCTTGATTGGCATATCTGGGTAGATCAGGGTCTTATCTATTGGATTCATTGACTAGGGAAACTAATCATTGTTTTTGTCGTCATCCATCTTGTTTACTTACGGGCATGGGTTTGGGGAATCTAAAATCTCCACATCCTTATGGCATCCCTCATCCATTAGAAGTTTCCACGACCAACCTTAACTTTCTTGCTTCTTCTACCTTATAGCTTTCCTTGGTTATTCGGAGAACTTGCTATCTATACGAGGTGTTCAAGAGACATTGGATCAACTTGGAGGATTTTTTCTGAAGAGGAAAGTAATCTTACTTTGAGGGAAAAAACCTTATTTAGGTCTACTCGGTATTTTACTCTTGTTTAGGCTTGATATACTCTTCTTTTACTACAATTTATGGTAATATCTTTTATTATCTAACTATGTGTCATGTTTCTTACTACTATAGGTTTTGGCATTTTCTTATCTATCTGCTTCCATACCTCTATCTCTATTTACTTCTGACTGCTTAGATATCTTTGTTCTATATCTTACTTCTTTTTCTAACTTGTTCTTTCTCTTTCTATTTTTCTGGATGAGTACTCTTGGAACTTTACTATCTCTTTCTTTCTCTTTATCTTTCTTGTTTTTGACTGTCTAAACATCTATACATTCTTTCTTGCTTCCTTATAGCTTTCATATCTCGTTCCCATAGGTATCTTTTCTTAGATCATTATTGTTTAATTTGATAACTCGTCCTGAACTTCTGGTGATAGGCCAGGATAATTATAGAAAAGATTCCCATCTTGGATCTAAAATATAACTTTTCTTGTAAGGGATACTATTTGAATGATATAGGAAAGTTTGCTAACTTGTCTGTGGAACTTTGAGAACGTACTCGAGGATCGGATACTGGAGAGGTAGTGCCTCGCATACGAGTATCCTGGACATACTGCGTATACCAGACCCCAAAACTTTGCTCACTGCAGTCACTGACTCCCTAGACCATGCTCTGATACCATCTTTGTAACATTCTTGATTCGAGAGATGCTACCGGCAGGGAATAGGCCGTACTATCCTCCTGAGCGTCTAACTCTAAAACCAGAAACACATACTAAGACTCTTTTCTCTATTTAAAATATCTGTGGGTGGGACCGTAGCCCAAACGTAATGACTTGTAATACAACAACATTAATAATTATAAACTTAATAACACATTGTTTTACAATGATTATCTCAAACCAAAGACTAATATATAACTTCTACTCGACTCTAGTTGGACTCTCCCTCTTCCCGACTTTGGATTGATGGACTCCACACCCTAGTGACTACATCAGTATCCGTCCTCCCGAGCTCGTCCTCCGAGAATAACTACAAAATAATGAAACTGGGAGTGGGTTAGACCGTTATACGATCTAAGTGAGTGGACGAAAAACTAAAATACTGTTGTGAGAAAAATATTTTGGTTCTGAAATCAAAGTCCAGAAATAACTTTATCTGAAAACTCTTTTTATGAAAACTTTATTAGAACTTTCTTTTATAAAACTTAATCTTTCTGAAAACTTTTTTCTCAAAACTGTTTCTAAAATCTGCTTTTTGAAAACTATTTTCTGGAAATCTGGTATCTGAAACTGATCTGTATCTGAAAAAAACTTGACGTATGAAGGTGTTATGTATCGTCGTCCCCCCATACGTCTATCTAGAGCAATGAATGCAAAACCATGACTTTGGGGCGTTACGTATCGTCATCCTCCAAGCCACAAAACTAGAGCCGGTAGTGTTGATTCATGCTACTACCTAACCCTGAAACTAGGGTTTATGGGCGTTACGTATCACCGTCTCTCTAGCCCTGAACTAGGATCTGAGGGCGTTACGTATCGTCGTCACCCCAGTCCTCTACATGTGCACATGTTCTCAGTCCGTCGATTCCAAACTGTATCAAGTTACATACTGGGGTGAGTTTTTCCCTCATGTCCCGAAAAACATAAAACATGTTCTGAAAATATTTATTTCATCAGCTTTTATGTAATATAAAATAATCTATCGTCATAAGGCATACAAGTAAGTCTGTTGTAAAAATACCAAATGAAAATCAACTTAAAAGAGTAGTGTCCACTCACCGGTGTTGAAATTCCGATAGCCTTTCATCACCTTGCAAAAGATCATGGTTCTTGCGATGATCTATTCTTTGTGAAACTCCTTGTCTTCAAGGTTCCAAGGAGGCCACATTTTCTTGTCTCTTCCTTCTATTTTCTTTCTTCTTTTCTTCTCTCTCTTATTATTCTTTCTCTTCTCTTCTTCTCTTCTCCTTCTTCTCACTTCCTCCCACGATTCATTCTTTCATTTTTGTTTCAAAATTTTGTGATTTGTGAATAGTTCACTCTTTATATAGTGGGGGTTGTATGATATTTGAAAAGTTGGAGAAAAGATGTAGAATTGTGTAGAAAGTTTGGGATTTCTTCCAATTGAGTCCAAAATTACTATTCATCTTAATTTGACTTGTGTTTTTGACCTATTTCTGGTCTGAATTTGGAAAATTATTCAACAAAAAGTTATAGATCTTGATCTCAGCTTTCCGACGATATAAAATTCATAAAATTCAGATTTCGCATGAGAAAGTTACTGTCCAAATACCCAGGGATGTCCGTATTAAGTCTTAAAATAATTTCCGTATCGGAAATACAAGAAATTAACGAATGCTCAAAAATTAATCCTCTTGAGTCCATACATGCTTAAACATGATTTTTATCGTAAACATGTATCTGATAACGTGATAGTCGTCGGTCTTTAGTAACACACAAGTCGCCCAGACTACCGGATGTTACAGTAAGTCCGACCAGACATTAATGATATGAAATATGTCTGGTCAGGCTTCTCCGAAGGCAGGCCAGTAAAATATGCACTATATTCTATTTAATTAGTATATTTTGTTTTGCTTTAATAATTTTTGGATGTTTACGACTATCAATATTGCACTTTTATCATTTTTATTATTAATGATTGCGCTCATGTATGCTTTAGATTGTTATTATATGATGTTGTATTCCAAGACATGTTTATACCTTTTTCAAACCTGAATATTATATTGGCATTAGTAAGGGACCATTCTGAATTCAAAAAGGTTTAAGATCGGCCCTTGCGATGGATATAATGCGACCTTAAATCATTCTCAATGTTTCATGTTTGGTGGAGATTCCATCATTCTCCAGGTAGTCCCCAGTAGGATATCCATACTTTATACGGGCTGCGAGCCCCACGCTATCATGGTCGCCGGCATCATAGGCATAACGGCAAACCCCGCTCTACAAATATGTCTTATATCCCATCGGATTAGGACTAATTATTGGAAAAAATTATCATAAAGATGTCTAAACATATATTTAAATGAGATATCCTATATGATGAATCCATTAGAGGGATTTACATACGAATTAAACAGAGCTTTGGTCTATAATATCCTATTAATCTTAAATGTTCTTAATAGATGGATTATCAATAATAAGGTATTGGTAATCCATATAGACCATTATGATGGTTATTACCGCTTAGTTGAAGTAGGTAGTTGTTCTCATAGACTACTAGCAAAGTCTGATTTCTTAGTGTAATACATGATTGTATAAACAAGTATACCAAACTGGCCTACAAGAGTTTTCATATAGAAGTGTTTATTTCACATGTCTATGAAAACTTCGTGGTAACAATGTATAAATAATCCATTGACTTTAGGTCTTCTCTAATCTCACATGTGAATCAGTAACTTTGACATCGAACTGATTATTTCTGTAAGGATTACTAATAGGGGAGTGATTGAGTTGCATGTGAGTCATGTGAATATTATGGAAGACACATCAAATGATTCATCACTATGGATAACTCATATTATGAGATTAATAAAAAAAATTAATGGTAAATATATTTTAATTTTATAATTGTATAATAAAATATTAATTGTAGAGGTTAATTGTAATGATCGAGTGTCACACGTGTTTTTTTTTTATTTTAATGAGTTATAATAAGTTTCTTTATTTAATTTTATAATTCAATAATAATAAATTAAAATAATAATTAATTAATTAATATGTTTCTTATTTTAATAATAGATTATGTTTTTATATTGTAATAGATTTCTTATGTTAATAATTTATTATTTTAATTTTATAATTTAATAATAAAAAATAATTGAAGAGATATTTTAATTTTATAATTAAATAATAAAAATTAATTGTAGAGATTATGATAATTGTAGATAATTTAATAGTGTTTTATTTTATTTTAATAAGGTATTATAATATATTTTCTTGTTGTAATATAATTCTTATAAAATTATAATATGATTTTTATTTAATAGATTTATTAATTTAATTTTATAACTTTTATATTAAATCGTTACGTGACGCGATGAAGTGGCTTAAAAATATTTAATTTATATATATAATAATAAATATATACATAGATATAGATTATTGCTGAAACAGATCCTTTAAGTAGCCGGGATACAAACAAACAGGGATTGCGTTCGGTAGATCATTAAAGCCCATTATATTACCTTTCGGTACCTGTAAGGCCCACCGCCCATGAGTTAGCCCAGTTCACAGCCTAACATTTATAGGCCTTGATAACTGAAACCTATTGCTCAAATATATCCCTTAATCCCTTATCTCACAAGATTTGATCCCCGTTGATAAATTTTTTTGTTAAGATATTTGAAAATTAACTCAAGTATAAATTTTATTAGAGACATGACTCCATTAAAATTTATTTTTAGCGGTTGTTCTTCATAAATTTTTAATATTTCATTTAATCTCTAGTTTGTAAAAAAATAAAAAATATAGTTATTATCATTTCACTACTCTAAAAATTGAAAAATAATAAATGGATATAATAAGTATTGAAATGTAATATTTTGCTATTATATATTTATAAAATGGAAAATTATCATTGTCCACCCAAAAATAGTCCGATATTCAAAAAAACACTCAATTTTGAAAAAAAAAAGTCATATACGCACCCAAAGTTATTAAATTGTCAATTACAACCCAAAATTTTAAGAAATTTTATCATTTATCCATTCGAAATTTAGCGATTGTTTGAAAAAAAATACAGAGTTTTTGGATGATAAATATTTATTTTTTGATAATTTTTGGGTGTACTAATGTCATTTTCTTAAAATTTGATGTTTTTTCGAATATCTGATAATTTTTGGGTGGACATATGATAATTTCGCTTATAAAATCTTGATAATAACCCTAAAAAATGCATTGTTAAAGATAAAAGTGGTTTTTTGCAAATAAAATATCTAAGTTTAATTGGTAAATGTTTCATATAATCAATTTATATGTGAAAAAATTACATTTACCCTTTAACAGAAAAATATATTTGGTTGTGGTATATTTGTCATACGTTGCCTAAATATAGGATTAAGTGTCTCTTTAGTATGGTTTTTAGTAAAGGTAAAAGAGTTTTTTAATTGCAAAAGCGATTTTCAAAAAATTTGAGTGTTTAGTTATATTTTGAGTAGAGCTTCTAAGGATTATAAAAGCTATGTTGCCTATACTAGCAAAAGTTCAAAAATTAGACTTTTGAGAGTATAGGCTAACGAGCTTTTTTAAAATAGATATAATGACAAATATATCCAATAATATTTCATTAATTCCACAATAATCTTCTCATATATAAAACCCTATGGAACAAAAATTGGTGGAGAAATAGATATAATGACAAATATATCCAATAATATTTCATTAATTCCACAATGTTTTTTTTTTAAATAAATATAATGACAAATATATCCAATAAGATTAAAGGCATATTGGAATGACATTATTGTTGATGCTTTTATAAAAATTTGCATCAACGAAACTCTAGTTGGTAATCGACCAAACATACACTTTAATAGAAATGGGTGGAGAAATCTTATCACTAAGTTTTATTTTATGACCGGTAGAAATTATACTAAAAAATAATTGAAAAATAAGTGGGACTCCTTGAAGAAAGATTGACAAATTTGGACAAATTTGTTGAGAAATGAAACTGGCTTAGGATGGGATCCTGTGAATCAGACAATTGATGCCAGCGATGAATGGTGGAATAGAAAAGTAAAGGTATAATTTTCTATTTTTTATAGTGTAATAAGAAATATTTTATTTTGGAGTAATTTAGACAAAATTTTAATGTATAACTTTAATGTATTATTGTTAGAGATTCTTGATGCAATTAAATTTCGTCAAAAAAGGTTTGAAAAATGTTGAACAATTAGAAATTCTATTTAAAGTTGTTGCTGCTATAGGAGAAGGATCATGGGCACCATCTATAGGTTTTGTACCAAATGATGGTGAGGATGAACCATTTAGGACACATGTTAATGAAGATAATGTCAATGATGAACCAAATAGTTTTGATGGGCATGAGAATATCGATATTGACAATGACAATGTTAGTCCTATAGCACCTACACAATATAATGAAGGGAAAATTAAAATTCCAATTCGAAAGAGAGATATAATTGCAGTTAAATTGATTAAACAATTGGATCGCTTGTGTGATGCTGTAGAGAATAGGCCATCTATTTCTGGAAGAAATGATGAAAGTGGTTGTAGTATTGCATAAGTAATGAACATGTTACGTGATTTGCGTGGAATTGAGATAAAAATTGAGTTGTTTATGCTAGCCACTAAACTTTTTCTTATGAAGGAAAATAGGGAGATGTTTGTTGCACTGAAGGATCCAGATGTTCAAATCTAGTGGTTGAAAGTCATGAAATAATTTTTTGGTTATGTTATTGTATTAAGAACATTTGGAACAAATTGAGATATATTTATTTTAGTTGAGTTTCAATTATGATATAGTTATTATGAATATTTTTTTTAATCTTATTTACTTTATTTTTCAAATGATAATTTTTATCATATGTTTACACATATGGAATTTCAAGAAAATGATGATGATATTGAGCATGATTATATTGATGAAAGTGAAGATGAATACAATTTGTTACAAATGATACAAATTGGGGTTGCATTGTCCGTCAATCTTTTATTAAATATAATCTAAAAGAACCATGTAGAACTTCACCTCATACATGATATTCTTTTGTATTAAAAGTGCTAAATGGTCATGAAGATAGATGTCTCCAATAATTTAGAATGTAAAAAATGTATTTATGAAATTATATGAAGTATTGAGTCAATCATATGGTCTTAAAAAAGAGTCCAAATCTTATGTCCCATCAATTGTGCTCCACCAATCAAAATTAGACAACTAATATCTCTCATTAAATGAGAGAATAATTTGATTGGTGGAGTGTTAAAGTCAGAGTTCTCTCATTTAATGAGAGATATTAGTTGTCCAAATTTGATTGGTGGAGCACGAAGTGGAGCACAATTGATGGGACAGAAGATTTGGACTCCTTAAAAAAAGGAAGAATGTTTCTATAGTTGAGGCAGTAGCTATGTTTTTAATCACATTAGGTCATGCATTTGGAAATAGAATGGTTCAAGAAAGATTTCAATGGTTCAAAAAAGATTTCAACATTCAAGTGAAACTATATCGAGGTAGTTTGGAATAATGTTAGATGCTGTATGTCATATGGAAGTTGATTTGTTGAAACCATCGGACCCTCAGTTTAAAAAAATACCCAAAAAAATTAAGAATGATGAACGATATTGACCATATTTTAAAGATTGTATTGGGGCAATTGATGGGACACATATACCAGTTGTGGTGCCTATGTCAAAGCAAATACCATATATTGGACGAAAAGAGATTTCTACCCAAAATGTGATGGCTGCATGTGATTTTAATATGTGTTTTACATTCGCATGGGTAGGATGGGAAGACACTGCCCATAATACACATATATTTTTAGAGGCTTTACGTAGAGAGAATTTGCATTTTCCTCATCCACCAACAGGCTAGTTAGTTATAGTTAATTATTTATGTTACATCTATATAAGTTTGTTTATATTTTTATTATTATATAATTATTTATTTTACACGTAAATATTACCTAATAGATGCTGAATATCCTCATATGAAGGGTTATTTAGGTTATTATAAAGGTGAACGATATCATCTTCTAGATTTTCGACTTGGAAGTCAACTAAGAGGAAAAAAAGAAATTTTTAATCATGCACATTCATCCTTGAAATACACAGTTGAGAGGACTTCTGGTGTTTGAAAAAATAGATGGAAATTTTTACGCCATATGCATAACTTTTCTTTGAGTAAGCAAATAAAAATTATGATTGCTTCAATGGTTCTTCACAGTCTTATAAGAAAACATGCATGTCAGGATCAATAATTTCAACTTAATGATGATAATGAGTATGAAAGTTCATTCAATACACATGAAATGGATCAATAATTCCAACAAGTGAGAGTGCTAATCAAATGGAAGAAACTGATGAAGAGTATGAAAGTTCATTCAATACACATGAAATGGATCAAGAACGTGATCAAATTGCAACACTTCCATTGACATTTAAATTTAATTTGATCAAAATTATTTGTTTAGTATAATTATTATTGATGTGTTTTGATTTTTGAACACCAATATATATGTTACAAAGTGTTTCAATTTCTTAACCAATATCATGTTTGTCTAGTTGAAAGATTATAAAATAACTTATTAAATATATCTATTTTCGTAATTTCATTACATAAAAGCACTTTTAATATTGTACAACCAAACAATTTAATAATTCAAAAGAGCTTTTTTAATTGACAACCAAACATTCAACAGCTTTTTATCAAAAGCTCTATTAAGAAAAACTCTACTTGCAAAAGCTCTATTCAAGAAGCCATACCAAACATAGCTTTTGGGAGTAGAGCTTTTCTTAATAGAGCTTTTAAAAATAGAGCTTTGATAAAAAGCTCATGCAAATGAGGATGAGGAAAATGAAAATTCTCTCTACGTAAAGTCTCTATTCAAGTGCATGTTTGGTATAGCTTCTAGTAGAGATAAAAGAGCTTTTTTAATCCCAAATTATCTTTTCAAAAATTTTGATGATGTTTGGTTGCATTTTAAGTAGAGCTTTTGAGGATTAAAAAATTTATTTTGCCTCTACTAGCAAAAGCTCAAAATTTGGATTTTTGTGAGTAGAGCTTGTAAAGATTTTTTTAAATATTTAAATTGTCTGTAATACCCTTATTTAATTTAACAATATTATTTCATCTCTTTCATAACACAACTTAAAAAAATTTGTCCAATAAATTAATTTTATAATGTTTAATAAAAGCTCTCACTCACAACCAAACACTTAAAAACTTTTTATGAAAAGCTCTGTTAATATAAGCTTACTTGAAGAAGCTTTATTTGAAAGTTTATAACCCTTGGGTGGGTACCCTCTCCTTACAAGTGGTATAAAAAATATATTAGAACCAATATCATTCCTCACGAGTCCCGATTATAATTATACGGCGCAAGGATGATATCGATATTGCAGTGTTTGACTGTGACTAGTTAAACTAGTATAAAATTTAGCCTGTGCATCCGCAACAATAACAGAACGTGGTAGAAATATTATAATCCATTTATCATATATTTTTAACAATGATATTAACTGATGGTTTATTAACCCTTGAACATACTCGCCTTACAAGTCGATTTTTGAATTCTACCCATGTTGGTAACATGAAAAGTGATGCTTTTAGGTTAATCTCTAATGAAATTTTTCGCCCACAATGATATCAAATTTTAGAAGGGATGAAGTATCTTTCTCCCATTCCTATTTTATCTACTAATTAGACTAGATTGACACCCTCATGTCTATAATATTCACATATTATTATTATCTCATTCCTCGTCATTCTCATTGCCACATAAGTAGTTAATTGACAAAGAAACCGACGTAACAAAATGTATTGGTTTAATGCTTGTAAAGTGTAATTTACATGCTCCATTTAAGTTTGGAATATGTGATTTGACGACGAGATTTCCAACAATTCAAAAAAAGTACAATTTAATCAATTCTAATAACCTATGCCTTTCGAAAATTTATGAGTCGTGGTTCTATTATAAATATTTGGTTACTGTGTTCTTACAAAGGACTCTGAACAACACGATTGCTTACAATAAATAAAGGAAACAACACAACAAGAATAATGAAAGTAACACAGTCTCAGGATAATTACAGACGGCGGTGCATCAATGAACCAACGACATGAATATGAAGGTAGTGCAGTATCGAACCAGGAACAAGAAAACATAGAGAATTATGAGGCTTGTTGATGCGGCAACAATCTCCTTAAAACAAATTCGTCCCCTACCGAATGGTGCAGTAGAACGCGAGACGTTTGTTTCCCATGATGCAAAGGAAATAAATGAGAATATGCACCACCAAAATCGTCTTCAACGAACCACAAAGTGTTTGAACTCTTTCTACAAAACAGCAAGAAAACCAAGGGAAAAACCGTTCTGTATTTTTTCTATCTTCTCATCAAAAAACGAAAAAACACCGCCCACTTTAAAAGAAAATAAACATGTCAATTAAATTGAGTTAGTGAGAGGCTTTTCATATGATGTAACCACCCAGTTAATTAATAGAATTAATTTAACTGTTATGGAACTTCAAAACAACTTGGAAAAAATAAAGAGACATGCAAAAAGTGACCGGGCCAGGCCCGCACAATTTGGTTCGGCATTCGTGTAAGCAGGACCCGCGGGTGCACACGAGTCAGGCTTGTTCGGATTTTGATTTGCACCCCCCTGCGCGCGCACATAGAGAGAGCCTCTATCCTTATAACACTTACCCATCTACATATGATCAATCATATATAAACACAATTTTCCTTTATTAGCTTTCCCATGTGAGACAAGCTTATTTCTCTTTATTTTCCAACACCAATGGTGAATTTTGAGCAACAATTTCTCATTCACCCAAACACCATTTTAAGCATATAAATATACCATTCCGAACTACTCACGGAGGAGTATCCGAATCACTCAAAAACAACCACTAACACGAAGTGGACCATGCTTAAAATTATACCTCAAAATGCTTACTAGTGAAAATTTTCCAACAATCCCCCACATGAATGAAATTAGCGAAAATACGTCAAATAAAATTATTTTATAGAAACATTTTATTTTGACCTTGAAGAGTTCAATGGTTCAACACCTGCATAGGATAGGTAGGCCTCAGCCTTTGAACCTTTCCTTGTGAAAATATATTTCCTTTACTAGCTGACAGTGGACACGATGTCATTGAACTGTATTTCCGTTCATGTAAATGAAAACATATATCACATATATTTTTTACTTAACACATCCGAGTTCTCATTATTATGTTCATTTTGGCCATGAACATCTACCCGGTTCTGCAAGAGTTTCTAAGAATTGAGCCCCGTATAATTCCCTTTGAAGCGGCCCCACTTCTCTCTCACATAAGTGATTTCTTATTTAAGAGTAGCTCGTATTACTCTGCTCGGATTCCCGACGTATAAGAATCATTAAAAGCATTTGCTTAACCTCTTTCCATACAAGCATCACTGTTTCATTTCACCATAGGAATGGACTATAGGGTAACCCCCCCCCCCCCCCACAATGAACCAATTATGTATTTTACGAGTAGGTTGTCCCATTGAACCTAGATCTTGGGATCTCCAGTCAACAAGGTTGAGTTTTCCTTTGTAATAAACATTTATCTAATGGGCTTTAGTCCCATTCCCCTCGATGATTTCACAACTAACTTTTTGTTTAACCATTTGGTTAGCGGATCCGCAATGTTATCATTTGACTTTACATAGTCAATCGAAATAACTCCAGTAGAGAGTAACTGTCTAACGGTATTGTGTCTACGACGAATATGTCTAGACTTACCATTATACATATTGTTATGTGCCCTTCCAATTGCAGATTGACTATCGCAATGAATACAAATTGTTGGCACCGGCTTAGGCCAACTTGGAATATCCTCTAGAAAATTTCGCAGCCATTCTGCTTCTTCAGCACACTTATCTAATGCAATGAATTCTGATTCCATTGTAGATCTTGCTATCACAGTCTGTTTGGAGGATTTCCATGATATAGCTGCACGTGCTAGTGTAAACACATAGCCACTGGTAGACTTTGAGTCTTTCATATCAGATATCCAGTTTGCATCATTGTATCATTCAATTACGGCTGATATCTATGATAGTGCAACCCATAATTACGAGTAAATCATAGGTACCTGAGTATTCTTACTATTGCTTTCCAGTGAAAAACCCCTGGATTACTCGTATATCTGCTGAGCTTGTTTACTGTACAGGCTATATCAGGTCTTGTACAACTCGATAAATACATCAGACTCCCGATCACTCTAGAGTATTCTACTTGAGATATACCATTTCCCCTATTCTTTGATAGATGTAGACTCACATCTAAAGGAGTTATAGCCACAACAGAATCATCATTGTTGAATTTACCAAGAATCTTATCCACATAGTGCGATTGATCAAGAATAAGTCCATCTGGACTTCTCGATATTTTTATTCCCAGAATGACATCTGCTAGACCTTTGTCTTTCATGTCAAACTTAGATTTCAGCATATTCTTGGTGGATTTTACCATTTTAACAGCACTCCCGACAATCAATATGTCATCAACGTAGAGACATAAAATGACATAGCCAACTTGTGTCTCTCTGACATAAATACATTGATCACATTCATTGATTTTGAAATCATTTGCCACATGGTGTCGTCAAACTTTTTATGCCACTGTTTCGGAGCTTGTTTCAATACATACAAGGATTTTACTAACTTCCAAAACTTTCTTTCTTTTGTCCTGGAGCTATAAAGCCTTTAGGTTGTTCCATGTAGATTTCTTCATCTAAATCTCCATTTAGAAGGCTGTTTTCACATATCTGATGTACCTCAAGATTGCGCAAAGCTGAAATAGCTAGTATCATCCTTATGGAATTTATTCTCGTTACATGAGAGTAAGTGTCAAAGTAATCAAGACCTTCACGTTGTCTGTAGCCTTTAATTACAAGTCTTGCTTTGTACTTGTCAATTGATCCATCTGCTTTCATTTTCTTTTTGAAAATCCACTTGGACCCTAAAGGTTTACACCCTGGAGGAAGATCCACTAACTCACATGTGCGATTTTGTAAGATGGATTCAATTTCACTACTGATGACATATTTCCACAAAGCACCATCAGCTGACCTTACTGTGGGAACACACAGGAAACTGGGGCGACGCAATGCTGTTCCTAGGCTCGCGGCCTAGTTGGGAGTACGAAATAGCCAACGGGGGACTAAACCGGAGAATAAGGGAGTCGCCACCCTGTGTGAACCGGGACAAAGATTTAAGGCCGCAATCACCCCTCGCAAGGGAAGACCTCAAACCATTGGTTCGGAATGGTCCCTTACTTATGCAACTTGTAATGTAAAGATTTATGCAATAATCCAACCAAGCCTATGACATATATTTCCAAGTGCAACACAATCCTAGATTCACATGCTTAAAAGTATAGTTTACATCTAACATACATGAAACCAAATCTTATTGCCAAATTCATATGCTCAAAAGTAGGCCTTTGCAACAACAAGCACATAACGTCATAAGAATTCAATCATTCATGTAAATATAAACACAAACAGTCATGGTAACATTTGCGTGTAATGTAAAGGAAATCAAAATGACGACAAATAATATTGTAGGCGCATAACGGAAACAGACAACTAGAGAGGTAAAACAAATGCATAGCGTACAAAGGGGTAACCATATGCTAAGATGGACATGTCGTAATGTGATGCAAGAGGATCTGTTTACCGTGTGCGTTCGTGCAGCGTTCGTATACGCGTTCGAATGGTAAACAGAATGCTCTCGTTCGAGTAGCGTTCGTAAACGCGTTCGAACGGAAATGAAACAGAATGCTCACGTTCGTATGGTGTTTGTGAACGCGTTCGAACGGAAATGAAATAGAATACTCACGTTCGTGTGGCGTTTGTGAACGCGTTCGAACGAAAATGAAACAGAATGCTCACGTTCGTATGGCGTTTGTGAACGCGTTCGAACAGAAATGAGACCTGATGCATGGTAAGGAAAAATGCAAGTGCGTTCGAGTTGCGTTCGTAAACGCGTTCCAACGGGAACAGACCTGATGCATGAAATGGGACGCAATACATAAACAACAAAATAAAGGGGCGCGGTGAAGTACTGCCGTAAAGGTGGCCTTTTGGGGCTCTTGATATCTCAAAGAGAGACCTTTAGACCAACATACTAAGCCCATGCACGTCGCATCACATCATACATACAAATATAAAGACAATCATATCAAACTAAATATGCCCGATTGAGCGTATCTTACATTCAAACGGACACACATCAACCGGCGTGGCAAAGCATCGTGGTAAAGGGCTTTAAATCCCTCCCCATAGGGGATCTCACATCACACTTACTAAGCCCATGCGCTCGATTGAATCATGCATACAAAGAATTAAAAGCAATAATATTAAACGTAGTGTGCCCGATTGAACGTATCTCGCATTCAACCGAACACACATCAATCGGTGCGGCAAATCATCATGGTGAAGGATTTTTAACCCTTCCGATTATGGACCTTTCATCGCACTTACTGAGCCCATGCACTCGATTATATCATACACAAATAAGCGACATAAATTATTTAAATAACAAGAAATAGATAACCAAAGCAACACAAAACAAGAGAAGGTGCCGTTTACTCAAGTGGTACGTGGAGTTGTATCCCAAGTACAGACCGCACTACCGTCCATTCGGATTCGGCTACGGAATTTACGTCTGGGTTTCCATCCTATATACCACAAGAGACGACACTCTTCCATTTCATTCAAGCCACAACATGCATCCATAAACGACTCTCATGCGAATAGAATTCAATAATAAAAGAAACGAATATAAACTAATGAAAAAGTGCCATCAGGTCTAACCTTTTAAATCACCTCTCGGATGTACGGTACACGATCGTCGGAAGGGTGGATGCTCCGAACTCTTCCGGTTCACTGGTTCAATGTTCTCGTTCGTTGTCTTACTGTTTTGAGTTGTCGTTCTCCGTCTTTTGCTGCTACGTTGACTCCGATTCGCTGCCGTTGTTACTGTTTTGCTGTTGTATTTTAGTTACTATTTTTGGGATGTTTTGGTTACTGTTTTTTGGTAATTTAGGGGACTGTTTTGGGTGTGTTTTAGGAGTGTTTGTGAGGGTAATATGCGGCTGTTTCAGGGGGGAACACTGGCTGTTTTTAGGGTGCAGGTCAAGGCTGTGGATGGCGTGAGTTAGGGCGTGTATTAGAGAGAGTCCAGAGAAGGGTGGCTAGGTTACGGGTTGTTGGAAATTCTTTTCTTCTTTTTCTTGTAATGGGCGTGCACACTCTAGGGGCCGAAATGTCTTGGAGAGGTGTTGTTTATATAGAGAATGGCTAGGGCTTCAGCTTGTCTCACAAGGAAGGGATTTGACATTAAAGGAAGGATTTGATTTGGTGTTTGACAATGAAAGCAAGGGATTTGATTTGGTTGGATTAGGGAGGTTGAATATTTAATTGTGTTGATTAGGCATACAATATTTTAAGTTAGGAATAATATATATTTGATTGGGAATATAATTGGTTGATTGATTTTAATTAGGCATGACATCTTTTTAGTTTGTATGTGATTTTTAGATTTGTTTTGATTTCACCATGTGTTAAATATGTGTTTTAAGTGGGCTTGGGCGTGTGGGCCAAGGTTTGGGCGAATTGGGCTTGATGTGAGGCTAGCAGCAAAACCAGAATTACCGACACCGTTCGAACGCTCTACTCGAACGCGGCACGAACGCCCGCAATCTGTTTGACGTTCGAACGTATACACGAACGCAGCACCAACAAGAAACAGTGAACCTTGTTTATTCTGAATTTCCCTTCCGATGTCTGTTTTCCGTGACCTCCGTGACTCAAAAGGTAGTGTCTCCAAAATGAGACTCATCATAGGGACTTATATGTAAAAATGCAGCCTACAGTCGCCCCCACTTTGATGGGACTTGTGTAATGTGTAACAGTGATAATCCTATCAAAGTTATGCAATGCATTTTCACTTACCTGGCTCGCCAGCTGCCACTTGACTTACCATGTGTTGAGTTGAGTTGATCTGGATGGTGAGGTGCTGCGGCCCCTGGTTCATTCCCGAACCTTGCTGTGATGTGGTCCATTCCCGAACCGTTGCTGTGAGGTGGTCCATTCCCGAATCGTTACTGTAAGGTGGTCTCTTCTCGAACCGTTACTGTGAGTGGTCCATTCCCGGACCGTTACTGTGAGGTGTCCATTCTCGAACTGTTACTGTAAGGTGGTCCATTCCCGAACCGTTACTGTGAGATGTCCATTCCCGAACTATTACTGTGAGGTGGTCCATTCCCGAACCGTTACTGTAAGGTGGTCCATTCCCGAACCGTTACTGTAAGATGGTCCATTCCCGAACTGTTACTGTGAGGTGTCCATTCTCGAACCGTTACTGTAAGGTGGTCCATTCCCGAACCGTTACTGTGAGATGTCCATTCCCGAACTATTACTGTGAGGTGGTCCATTCCCGAACCGTTACTGTGAGGTGGTTCATTCCCGAACCGTGACTGTAAGGTGGTCCATTCCTGAACCGTTACTGTAAGGTGGTCCATTCCCGAACCGTTACTGTAAGGTGGTCCATTCCCGAACCGTTACTGTGAGGTGGTCTATTCCCGAACCGTTCTTCCATTCTTGGAGTGCCATTCTCGGCCTGTTCATTCTTGAACTGTCCATTCCCGGACTATATCTCCATTCTCGGAGTGCCATTCTCGGCAGAACTGATCTGGTGATGCGGGCCTCGCCCCCGGAATGCCATACTCGGCAATGCTGATATGATGTAATATGGGCCTCGCCCCCAGAATGCCATACCCGGCAATGCTGATACTGATGCTAATACGGGCCTCGCCTCAAAATGATGCTGATGTGGGCCTCGGCCCTAACTGCTACTGATATGGGCCTCGCCCCCAGACTGATACTGATGATATGGGCCTCGCCCATGTGATTCGTTCCTGAAGATTGCTGACATTGTACTGTTACTGCTTCTGGTTGGCTTGCATTCGGCGCTTTCTTTTTTTCTCCTTTGAAACCTGTTATTACAAAACAGAACAAACACGAAAGGATGCAAAATGCGTTACGTGTATGCATGCATGAATGTTCCTATCCCATCGGGTTAGGTCTTCCGTCAATTCTCTTGGTGACTGCTTAGCCTTCTCTTCCTCAGACAAGCTATTTCTTCAATCTGTCTACGTTGATCGGCTCGGTGAACTAATTCCCTTCCAAGTCTGATATCTTCACTGGCTCTATTTCCCAATTTCTGAATGTCTATCTTATCTTTTCTGTTTGCTTATTTCGAAGGTTCCCCGTGTTCATCACTGGATTCCATAGTACCAAGGTTGAATACTTTTCTCAAATATACTCATATTGCAGAAGAGTTCCAGCAAAATGAACGTCTTTATTATTGTTGAGGAAAAGAGTTGAAAAAGTAACAAAATCAATGTCATTAAAAAAACTGGATCGAATAGACTAGGAGGAACATCTCATCATCCGCAGCACTGCCTTCTTCCTCGGCCTATGGTTCTTCACTGTCATCCATGTAAGAAGCTTGGTGGTTGATGGTTTCTTTTCATGGGTTGGGTATTTTATGGGAATCTATG